>JAECUM010044808.1:0-14439 GCA_016617855.1 Megalonaias nervosa | reverse complement strand
CTCTGGTTTCGTTTTTGTGTACAACGATACCCGAGGGTGATTTTTGTATACTGTACAATATTTCCAAATAGCGAGTTCGGTTCATCCCTGCCGCACGTGCGAAGTGCTTTCAATGGAAAAACCGATTTACATCTAGCACGGCTACATCGTATGTATATAAATGCCTCAACGTAAGGTGATATCTTCACATGACGGAACGTCTTGTCAGTAAGCAGTATACTTAGGGACTTGCACATCTTCAGCTGTACATGTATGTAATTTATTAATTTCTTATGTATATTATTTCTTTTGTATAAGTTACAGCTATTGTACCACCACGTTTATTTTTGTATGTTTTCAATGTAGCTTTGGCTTGAGTAGTATAACGGAAATAAATTCTATTCTTGTTTGTGACTTAGCAAGAGATTTATATTAGCAATATAAAGTTGCATTTTCTTAAGAAACGTTTAGTAACATAGGAATCTTATAGGACACAGATTCACTGCTGAACCTGTTTATTGTTTTGTAATGCTGTACCTATAATGTAATTTGTATAACTTACCGTATGTAACGTCATTACGTTTTATCCTATATGCAGTGTCATGAGTAGTACACGGTGTTAGATGTATTTTCAGCTGACCAGAGTGATCCATGGTGATCGTGGTCGACGTGGTACCAGCTAAGGAGCTAACCATAGAAGTTAACCATAGCAGCCATAGAGCTGAGTGAACAGTGTAGCTGATCGAGTAGTAGGTGATCGGGCGTTGCAGACCGGGTTGGTGGGCGCTGATTGCTTGATTGACCAAGGAATTGAATGGTGGTCGGTGACTACCTGTAATGATATTTGCTTGATTGACCAGTGTGACTGGTAGCCAAGTGTGATATTGACGGGAATGTTTTGTGTTACTCCATGCATGTAATCTTTTAGCCGTGGGCTAATTTTGGGGTTTTGATTATACCCATTGTTTTGGGAGTGTAAAGATATTTTATGATATCTGTCCAATCAATTCATCATTTTACTATTTGAGTAAAAAAACTCTCATTTTTCACTAGTTGAGTGAATACATCATTTTTACTATTGAGTAAAACACCCATTCTTTTCATCATGTGAAATTGCTGTGATTTGTTCACCTTTGTCCTTGTACTGAGTAAGATCATTAATTTGTATTTATATTTGTTGCATTTTTAGGTTCGTGCGTATTATGCTAATTTGTCCAATATTTGGATCTTACACACGCACGTATTAATCAATATTCATTCTCATTCAAATCATACACCAATAAACATTGTATTTGTATCACCATCAAAAGTGTTCTGCTGTAAATCCGAAATCCCAAGTCGGTTATCTTGTTACAATAGTAACTAAAATGTTTATTTGTAAAAAAACATATATTCCGATAAATTATCGACAGAAATGGCTATTTTTCACACAATGTCATAAAATGGCAGGCACAATCATGCAAGGTCATCACAGAAAATATTATCATTCCTAACTTGGAAAGTAAACCCCTAAAATGTAATACCTGTATATCTTTGTATAACTAACCAATTAAAAGCATGCAACATACCAAATGATGCCTATTAATACTAGGGGACACGTACATATTGGTATATCAATATAAAAAGGTTACTCCATGTTAGCTTCATCGGATATATTTTACGTCTCTCTAAATTATACTTGTTGTGTATATTTATAAACAAACATTTTATTTAAGTTTAAATTCCAAAATGCCTAGTGCTTCTGCTCGAGAAAGACAAAAAACGAACTGGCCTTGTGCTGTATGTGGACTTAATTGTGGTGTTGATTCCTTTTATTTGTGATAAGTGCAAGTGTTTGATGTATGCAAAGTGTGATGGGTTGACATCTGATGATTTAAAAGCTATTTCTGGACAATACTTATGAGTGTTCTGTGTGCATTCGTACAGCCGACAGTGGAGTGTACAACTATGCAAACTCCATGAACAGTCCAAATACGATTATTATTATTATTATTATTATTATTATTATTATTATTATTATTCTATTATCAAAATGCGTTTGTCCGTACCGACATGACAGAAACTCACTTATCATAAATTACTAAATGAAAATAGTAGTAAAATGCTTATTATACCAAAACCTAAATATGCAACTGTTAAAGATTGTGTGAAAACGTCAAATAGCTTGATAGTAATATTTTAACTGCCCAGCCGAGGTAAGGCAAGGTTGTGTTTTATCACATTTTATTTTGATTATTTATAAACGATTTAAAGACATATTTCTGACCAGACTAACGGTGTATTAGCAGAATTTATATATAGTATGTACGCTGTATCAATGATATACCACGAGATGTATAAACTTTTCATTAAAAGGAAACGAGGCTTGCACAACGAGTGGTGTATCATGGATACAGCGTTCATACTATACATATATTTTATTTATATCACATACAAATATACATATTTACCCTTTGGAGTTTAGACCGACTAAGGGCAACTGTGTATTGACCGTAGTCAATGAACTCACATCCCAGCCGAGTGTGTCCACTACCAAATGTAATGCCTTTTGTGCCTATTCAGAATCACCTTTGCATATTCATAAGTTGATTGTTTACATTTTTGAGTTTCTATTTTTATTCACATTAATTAAATCAATACAATTCAAACTTACGATTTGTATATGAATGATGGTTTTTATGAAGGAAGTAGGGCACCACAAACACATAGATTCTTGAGTAATGAACGCTCAACAATGCAATGAAGTGCAGGCGCATGGAAATTAGGGTGGAAATCTAAGCGAAATAACGAGCCAACAATAGGTAATTAAAATATTTTAATATATTTAAAGTTGATCTACCGACCATAAAATTCTCTCTCTCTCTCTCTCTCTCTCTCTCTCTCTCTCTCTCTCTCTCTCTCTCGCTTGCTTGCTTGCTTTGGTCGGTTTGACTTAACATTTAGACAGTGTGGTATTTCACAAGCGAAAATCTTCTATTCTCGTCTTTTCATGGATTATCGCCCTTATATTGATACGGGGCGGGGGGGATGGACAGAGGGAGAGGGGGTGTGTGTGATTTAGATTTTTAACGTAGCTTTAACAATTTTTCAGTCATATCGCTACGATGTCTGCAGTGTGACAGTTTATAGTCATGTTTAGCACTGGGGCATCATGCCGCAGACATGTAGCATGATGTCTCACCCTGTCACATTATCCTGACACTAGGCCAACCAGTCCTAACACTAACCTGTTAATGCTGAGCGCCAAGCGAGGCAGCTGTTAGTACCCTTTTTGAAAGTCTTTGGTATGTCTCGGCCAGGGTTCGAACCCACGACCTCCCGCATCCGAGGTGGACGCTCTACTACTAGGCCACCGGAGCGGTGAGAGGGAGGGAGAGAGAGAGAGGGAGGGGGAGGGATGGAGGGAGAGGGAGAGAGAGAGAGAGAGAGCGCGCTTTGGATGTTTTCATATTTAATTAATAATAATCGAGTTTTAGAACCATATAAAAGGTTTAAAATACAACAACATCAACAGAGCCTTAAATACATTACGTATGTGTGCCCCGTAACCAAGACATTTACCTTACTGTGTCGACCGGCAATTGCAACTTTGTATCATTGATTATATAAACATTTTAGTTAGGCCCCAAGGGAAGTGTACTCATACCGTTATGACGAACGATATTCTTGTAGGTTACTTGGTGCAATTTCTGTTTCAATGTCTTTTTATCCAGCCCAATTTATTTTCTCTCTCGGGACCGTGACCGTCTTTTTAGCTGAAATATTTTCTTTTCTTTTTCTCAAGATAATTATTTTTTAAAAAAAAATAATGGCAAGGATATAATATTTTGTTTTGGTATACCCCCTTTACAAAAGTTTTCACGGTTACCAGACTAATTATTTTCGCGTTGTTTCTTTGACTACGGGCAGTGTCGCCCCCAATAAGTTTCGTCCCTAAGACGTATCGGTCCTACTAAACACCGCAAAGTCGCACAAAGACATATATAACTATAGTGAATTACGTTAAATATTAAATCATACATTTTCTCAAACAGTTTCTTCTTATCATTATTTGTACAATATTGTAACATTCTAAAAGTATTTAATTACGGTTAGTGTAAGTTTATACAAATATCTTCCAAAATGGAGGTTGAATTTTTTTTTTATTTGTTAATTCTTCTCTTTCTCCTTTTGTTTGACAGTGAAACATCCTCGTGTCAATTTATAAAAATATTTAATTACATTAAGTGTTGGGAGAAAAACAATGGCAAGGTCACGACGGGCAAATACATGGCAATTACTTAATTACATTCGAAAATATGTAGTATTGATACAAAATTTATATCAATAAATATAACAGAATTAGAAAATGTTTGCTTTGTCTATGATCATTATTTTATTATTATCCGTTCAACTCAGTACAAGGACAGAAACGTTTTTAAACTTACAATACTGGAATTTATTTACTATTGATATAAAATATACGGCATATGGTACAGAAGTGCTACTGTATTTCATTAACACACGTCAACGCCTGTTACAATCACAAGTAGGTGAGTAGGACCGCGCTACCATTATCTGAACACATTTGTATTATGCCATTTTATGACAATGAGTGCCTGTGTGAAAAATAACCGTTTCTGTCGATAGTGTATCATACACAGACATTTTCAAATAATAAACATTCCAGTTAAAACTTTGTCAGGCTCTGTATGCCTTTTTTGAGATGCAGTGAATTTGGAATTTGTCTCCCAATTATTAGTCATTCACTATGGTGTGCGTAGTAAATCCAACATTTTTCTTTTGTAATTTATGCGACAAAAACACCATACAACAATAGTATACATTTTTATTATCACTTTGTATGACTTTGTCAGGCTTTGTATGCCTTTCTTATGAAACATCGAAATGTTTGTTGAGTTTGTCAACCTATGTTTCGATAATCAAATGAACAGTTTATAAAATAGCAAACATTAAAATATGTTTTTTTTTTTCTTCAGACTTTATCAGTACTTTATCATTATATAATTATGTTGAAACTAGTCCTTCCGTTTGGTTAATTTATTCGTCAATATAATTTACAATATACATTTGTCTAATATGACTTTGCACGACTCCGTCAGGCTTTGTGAGGCTTTATGAAGCTTTGCCGGGATTTGTATGACTTTGTCAGGCTTTGTATAATTAGGACATATTGAAATATTGCATTTTCTTTCGATAATCATTAAAATGAACAATTTATCAAATAATAAACATTTTACATACGATATTTTCATCATTCGAATTCGAACTTTGCCGCCAAATTTTATTCGGTTATTCAATTCGGCATAATTATGTTGAAAACTAATCCTTCAGTTTGATTAATTTATTTGTAATATAATTTACAATATAAATACACTTGTCTAATATGACATGTATGACTGTCAGGCTTTGTGAGGCTTTGTAAGGATTTGTCAGGTTTTGTATGACTTTGTCTGGCTTTGTGTGCTTAGGATATATTGAAAAATTGAATTTTCTTTCGATAAAAAGTAAAAGGAACAATTTATAAAGTAATAAACAGTTTACATATGATTTTGTCAGACTTTGTTATTACTTTGTCATTATTTGATTTTGAACTTTGTCACCCAATTTCGGTCATTTAATTCTGCTTAAATATGTTCAAAACTAGTCTTTCGGCTTCGTTAATTTATTCATCAATATAATTAACAATATAAATACACTTTTCTAATTTGACTTTGCATGGTTTTGTGTGGCTTTGTGAGGCTTTGTCAGGCTTTGTCGGGCTTTGTCAGGCTTTATCGGGCTTTGTGTGGCTTTGTCGGGCTTTGTCAGGCTAAGCAGTATTTAGTAGGACCCTGCATACGTCTATAGTAACTAACATTACATACTTCAACCATTTTCCAAACTCACAATTCATGCATGCGTAAATTCTAACATAACGCATTCATAAATGTACTGGTTTACTACAAAGTAACCTAATAGCAAATTACAAAATTAGTTCTGACGACAAGCTCACTATCTACATAATTCTCTACGTAAGACTCAACCCCATTTCTAAAATACGCAAGTAAATGAGACACTACAAAGGTAATACTACAAACTAAACGATCCCAGTAATTAAGTATACATACTACAAATAATTACAATTATAATGCCGTAATATGCTGCAAAAATCGAGCAAATAACTTACTGACCTTTTCGAAGCTTTGTCATTCCTTAGAATCTGCAACTACCTTTAACCGCCAAATTACGAGTGGCTCTCTCGGAGTAACCCTATTTGCTGAGTAATGTTCACAGGAGAAACTAAATTTTAGTTTACGAGTTTGAAGTAACATTCGGATCTAAATTGTAATCACACCCTCTATCTCAATTCCGATTGAATGTCGCTGTGAACCGATACAATCAACTTAGCGGACAATGTCCCTCTCGCTGTCTGTCAACGTGGGGACGGATGAGAACACGCCTTGTTCTCCCCGCGGGCGTCCCTGTGATCTTAGGACTAAGCTGTAACACCTAGGTGTGATAATTACAAACCATTGTTTAGATGCGAGCGATCTATCGCCTAAGCCAGCTCAAGTTTCCGGTCCTCTGGCGGGTCAGCGTAACACTGCGTAAGAAATTAACACTAGCCCGCGGAAAACTTCAGACATCAAACACGTGGCCGAGTAATATTATAGTTTATACATGACTTTATAGCTGGGGCTTAGCAAACGTGACACCCCTTTATTTCCCAAAGTACGTTATATATATATATATATATATATATACATATACATATACATATATATATATATACATATACATATACATATACATATATATATATATATATATATATATATATATATATATATATATATATTATAAAACAAACAATACCAACACGTAGAATGTGTGACCGGTTTCGCTTTATTGCTTCATCAGACTGAATTCAAACTGAATTCAATATCATTGCTTACGTCATCAAATACATTTTGTTTCTAAGTGATCGATAATATAAACAATATGACATAAACAAAATGACGTCATACTTATATTTTCAACCTAATTGTCTTATTCTTGAACGAATAGTAGACATGGAAATATGCATATACAGCACATATTATTGATATTTTAATACACAAAAAATACATAAAACTGGATCTTAAAGATACATATATCTCTATTGAACACTATCACAAACATTTATATGAATAAATAGAGATAAACAGTTTTATTAATATTTTGATTATGTATAATGCATATTTATATATATTATTGACGAATGTTCATATTTTATCAGTACTCAAGTTATATAACAATAATTTATTAAATAATAATTTTTAATAAAAATTCCAAAACACTCTACGATATTCATTAATATTTTTTTTTTATAATTATGTCCCCTGTCTACAATTTAGTTAAGAATAATTTTATATTATTCTAATTTACTGAATAACTTGACTAGTGAAAGTATAAACTAATATCATAAAAATAAGTTTAATAATTCGTTACAAATGAAAGGACATTTTAAAATTAATTCTGAATATATTATGATTAATTATTTATAAAATACTTATTCATTTTATGATTATAAATATTATGCACACCATAACTTTTTAATAAATTATTATTATATAACTTGAGTTCTGATAAAATATGAACATTCGTCAATAATATATATAAATATGCATTATACATAATCAAAATATTAAAAAACTGTTTATATATATATATATATAAGTAAAACTTGGAATCACCAACGTTTTATACCTCGGTGCACCGCGGTATATCTGAACGGACTGGGATAGGTACCGCGGTATGCCGCAATTATATCAAGTTTCAACCGGTCACACATTCTACGTGTTTCAAGTTTCAACCGGTCACACATTCTACGTGTTGGTATTGTTTGTTTTATTATGTATATATATAAATTCAATGTTCTGGGGCCTAACACTTTTATGTTTAATTTCCCTCTGTCAATAGCTGGAAAAGTGTTTTGCTCTGGCATATATCAAAATAGCCCCATTTTGCATCCATTATACCATTTGGAAGAAATATTAGAGATAAAAAAGAAATAATTCGAAATAGAATATCAGCACCCCAACCAGTCCCGAAAATTAAATGGTCAGTACCTTATAGTAGATGAATTTACTGAGTATGTTAATTGTTGTATACTTTATAATCTAAAACCTGTAACGAAAGTGCGATGATTAAGATTACAGTATAGCTGATACTGTGAAAGACATCGAGCGAACTTTGATAACAATAGGAAGTGCTGATACTAAAACCTAATTTCTTTTAGCTACACTATTGATATAACATGCAGGGCAACTTTGAGTGGATGCCAATACCCGGGCAAGACATTTATCCAAGAGGGCTAGTAAACATAAAACACACTTACTCAATAAACGAGAAAACGAGAAAATATTGAGCGGACTTGATAGATTACGTTCGTAGATGATTCGCATTTTTTGTAAAGAACTACTTAGCACATTCACATCCGCTAGTAAATAACTAAGCATGACATGTGGGATTCTTTCTGTTTTGTTTAGTTTTATTTTTTAATTCGATTTTTTTCTCGGAACGTTGGATTTGGCCCAAATCTGTATCACAACATGCCATTTAGACATTGCGTTGGCATACATGACATGTGCCAAACATGTGCTTAACCATTAATTTGTGACATATAAGCTTGTTGAAAAATGGGACACTATTCTGAACCATTTTCTCATGAATAATGAAAACACGCCGTTAATATCATTAAAGTCGTAACAAGATTCACGAGGAGTTTCCGTACATTCCTTACAGAAGTAGTATTAAGAAGTCTGACAATTTTGAGGTGTTTTTCTTTAATATGATTATTTGTTAGAATGTAAAAGATGAGGATTTTGCAGAAAAAAAAAGTGTTAGAAAATGGAGACGTTTAAATACATGAATAAAATCTTAGTAAAAGATCTTTAAACACTTTCAAAGAACAGACATTGTTGTAGGTCTCCGAATAGAACTCTGACATCTCGCTTGACAAATGTGATTTGTCAAAGAAAATATAATTCAATATGATTGAGATATTCAACAAAATCGCGCTTATTCACTAAAATTAAGAACTTCGGCCAAACCTATATAAACCATGTCAAAAATAGACAAAAATTCAAATTTACAAAAGGTATGTTTAGGACATCAGGATATATGTTCGAGATTTATACCAATGAGATCATTTTTTTTTTAAACAAAAAATACCCTTGCAAGCCATCCGCCAGCCAACCAAAATCTGGGTTTGATCATCGAAAAAAAAATAGAAATAAGAGTTGTTTTATTTTCTGATGACACTGAAATGTCTGATTTTCTACTTAATGTCCACAATAAGTTCATCACACATACATTAATTTTGCTACTCAGTAGAGAATGCACTTTAATCCAAAATATACCCGTGTTTCTTATTTTAAATTAAACTTTTATATCTCAATCATGATTTGTCCAGAAGTTGATTTAAAAACATGTAAATAATTACTACATCTCTGATCCGACTCACACTCACTTTCAACCTCTGCCTCAAAATATAAAATGTTAAATAAATGTACTTTATGTGTAAGGGGCTGGCAGTTCAAGAATAAAATATCTATTTCCTTTAAAACTATTTACAAGCTACTGCTGCTAATTAGAACCACTTAATCTACTACCTTGTCTTTAATATCATCAGCATTTTCAAAATCTAAAACAAGTTATAAGTCCATGAAATAATCCTTTAATTAATTTACATAGACACAAATCCCCGTTGTTCTCTCTTACTACATGGTTGAAGTTTCAGTTTTAATTGAAGAAAAAAAGGTGAAAAGTCACGAATTCGGTCTAGTGCCAATCACATGCACAACAGAAAATGATGTATTAGGATATCCTTAAGCTCAAAATGAGACGTGCTTTCATAATTATGTGGGGAGAACGATGTTGTTATGTGCCCGTTTGCGTGGCTGGGGAATCAAAATGGAGGATATGGAAGTGCACACTTTTTCTGACGTCACGTGAAACAGCGGATATAAATAAAGTCGCAAATTGGTGCGGCATGAACTTAACACAAGTATCTGATTAAGATATGTACTCCGTTTCTAATTCACTCATAATTTTGATGAGAAATATACACGTTTGTTACTATTTATTTGTTTGTATGTCTCATTAAATGTTGATATTTCAAGGTATTAGTAAGTATGCAATACTATTTCTTAATTAAATTCAGTCTATCCTCCCTACAAAATTCACAGATAGGTACCTCTTTCCAAAAAAAAAAAAATAAAAATAAAAACAATACACCTCCTGTCATAATTACTGTTATTTGGGTTAGATTCGCCAACTTTATCCCTGTATAGATGGTGATCACGATCACTCGGTTTTCTACATGAAAGAGCTCATGCGTGTCAGAACATTACATTGTAACATAGCAAGACATCTGGGACACATCGGTGATCTCTTCTGTGACGACGTTCGTGTTAAAGCCAAATGTAAAAGATAATATTGAATGGTTTACATTACTTTTCATTTGGGTCTCAAGTTGGAATCACTTGTGAACAAGGGAAAAGTAACAAATCAAGGACTTTGTTTTTCTTTTTGGTGGGGGCCATCTTTGATTGTGTGTGTTTTACTTTTACATTTACCTATGAGCGTTATTAGAATATATGGCAGTTTTACTTTACATACGGATATTTCATCGATCTGGCATTACTGATGGTCATTGAGGATAAGTATTGGCGGGCAATGAGGAAGACAATAAGACAATTAACGTGTTAGGTAGATTTGGGGTTGTTTTTTTTTTTTTTGTTTTTTTTCTTCTGTGGTTTCGGAACAATTTTCACGATCTGCAAATAACGTTTTTATTACGCCTGCACGTAAAGCAAGCAAACCAACAAAACTACGAACACATTCATATCCAATTGCCTGCACGCACCAACCGTATGAACCGTTATGTCGAAGCGTACATCCCCAATATTGTATGGAAGTTAGTGGTGAATATAGGCAGTCACCCAAGAAGTCCTCTGGCACCCATGTATAGGCCTGTATCGTTTTCAGCTATGTTCAACATAAACATTGTATTTGTAACTTTGAATAATGACTTATATATACCTTGATTTATGTCAGAAGAATCTGGTGTCACGTCTGGCTGCGCATTTAGCGAGTTACTTCTTGGGTCGCCAAGGCAGTGTTATTTGCTACGTACAAATTGTATTTACCACTAGGTTGCATCCTATGTTGGGAATGTTCGCGTAGTCGAGAGGGTATAGGGGTTGGTGTGTACAGGCAAGCGGTGGCAATTAAGACGCATCCTGTTGTAGCATGCAAAGATATTTTCTGCTCTGTTTAGTGTATATAATATCTTTTATATCCCTTGATTTCTGTCATGAGGATACGTGAGTGACTGTATATTGAGGAGTGAAGTAATGGGTCGAAAACGCACTAATAACTATATTTGCGAGTAAGTTCCATCATTTGTGGGGGAGCGTAGATTTAGTCGTGATGGTGTGGAGACCGGAGCCTCACGGATCTGTGTTCGATTCTCAGTAGGAAATGAATTATAATTTTCTAACCTGTATGATTCATGATTCTCTCTCTCTCTCTCTCTCTCTCTCTCTCTCTCTCTCTCTCTCAGATATACACACACACACACACACACACACACATATATATATATATATATTATATATATATATATATATATATATATATATATATATATATATATATATATATATATATATATATATATATATATATATATATAATATGTATACTGTATCAATGATATACCACGAGATGTATAAATTTTTCATTTAAAGGAAACGAGGTTTGCCGAGTTCCCTTTTAATGAAACATTTATACAACGAATGGTAGTGTATAATTAATACAGCGTACATACTATACATATATATTGCTTACGAGCAAATGTTTATTGGTCAAATGAATGAAGTCACATCCATACCGAGTGTGTCCGCTACAAAATGTAGTTCTGTGCTTTTTGTGGCTATTCACAATCACCTTTGCATATTGATAAGTTGATTGTTCTCTTTTCTTATTTTTTAATTTTTTATTCACATTGATTAAATCAGTATATGACACACTTATGATTTGTACATGAAAGATGGTTTTAATGTAGAAAGTAGAGCACTACAAACACACTGAACGCCCAGCCATTTACGTACAGGCGTATGGAAATAGTGTGGAATAGAAACTAAGCGAAATGACGAACTTACAAGAGGTAATTAAAATATTTTACTATATTTATAATTGATCTAAGTCATTATTCTGCATTAATTAACATTACTACCGACCATAACATTGTTCTCTCTCTCTCTCTCTCTCTCTCTCTCTCTCTGGTCGGCTTGACTTAACATTTAGCATCATCATTCACAGGTCTAGAGAAATCGTGGTATGACACAAGCGAAAATCTTCTATGCCCGTCTATTCATGGATTTTCGCCCGTATCTTGCTACGATGAGAGAGAGAGAGAGAGAGAGAGAGAGAGAGAGAGTGATTTGGATTTTTAGCGTAGCTTTAACAATATTTCAGTCATATCGATACTATGTATGCAGTGTGGCAGTTTATAGTGATTTCTAGCACTGGGGCATGATGCCGCAGACAAATAGCATAATGTCCCACCCAGTTACATTATCCTGACCCCAGACTGACCAGTCCTAACACTAACCTGTTAATGCTGAAAGCCTAGCAAGAAAGCTGTTAGTATCATTTTTTTTTAAAAGTCTTTGGGATGACTCGGCCGGGGTTCCAACCAGTGACCTCACACATCGTAGGCGAACGTTCTAACAACTAGGCCACCGGAAAGATGAAAAGAGAGAGAGAGAGAGAGAGAGAGGGGGGGGGATGGCGGCCTTTGGAAATTTTCATATTTTAATGATAATCATCCATTTTTAGAACCTTATAATAGGTTTAGGAAACAACAAGAAAGCATTAAATACATTACATTATTTATGACCCGTAACTTTGTATCATTGTTTATATAAACACTGTAGATAGATCCCAAGGGAAGTGTACACCTATCGTTACGACGAATCATTCTTGCAAGTTACTCGGTGCAAGTTCAGTTTCGAGGATTTCATCCAGTCCAAATTCTTTTCTTCTCTCACTCCAGATTTCCGCGTAGTTTGTCCCTTATGCATGAGAGGAGAGAGGTAAACTAAAAAAGAAAGGACTGTGATGAAATTGTGTACCATGTTAAATTCATTTAGAAACCGGAGATTATTATTACTTTATATCGTCATTTTCATACGTCACTAATGATTTATGATTGGAAATTCATCCTTGATCTATCGGAAATGAACTGAGAGCACACAGTTCCAAGAATGTTTATAAATGCGTATTTTAGCGCCATGGGCGGATCACAATTTGATATACTAATATTATTGGTATATCAAATTACTTTATGCCAACACTTTAAAAGCCATGTTATATATATATATATATATATATATATATATATATATATATACTAACATATATATATATATATATATATATATATATATACTATATATATATATATATATATTGTTACGTGTATGTAATTAAATTGCTTGTGTGTTAGTTATAAAATTCTTTTTATTTTATTTTTGTTTCATCACATTTTATTGTAATGATAATTTTCATTGGATTTTAATCTCTTTTTCGGAAAAATGACTTGACCCGATTAGATTATAATATTTCTTCAGCACTATTTTTAGCTCACTCTGGTTCATAGATTTCGTAAACATCA
This sequence comes from Megalonaias nervosa, assembly GCA_016617855.1. Lineage (NCBI taxonomy): Eukaryota > Metazoa > Mollusca > Bivalvia > Unionida > Unionidae > Megalonaias > Megalonaias nervosa. The sequence continues at coordinate 749 of JAECUM010044808.1, read as the reverse complement.
AAATAAAACGATTGGCTATTAACAAAGTAATTTTCTGATTGCGTAATAGTTCTAATTTGTATACAACTTTTCTTATTGAATTTTATAAGATTCGCTAAGTTCTTCCATGGCGGACGTGCCTACCGGTTGTGCGCTTCTATTGCGATGTTCAAATTAGTGTCACGTAAGTCCATCATTCAAGCTAGCATGTGATCTAAAATCGAGGCTTAAAACAGTCAATTGCTATTAAAATTATTCAGTCGTATGTTTACACCTTGAAGGTACAAGGTGTTTGAATTGTTGATGTCAGATTGTTTTTGAAGTTCATCTGTTTTGGAATTTAATAATTTATTCTCTAGAAAACGAAGCAAGTGTACTTTTGTATAAAAAGTTCTGGGACAAATAAATTCAGTGGAAATTTATTCTGGAATTCTGAACAGAAACATAAACTGTGATTCAACGAGGATCTGTTGCCATAAGTACAACAACTTCATCTGACGTCAATGCCTCTCCATATTGGAACGTCATCGAGATTCGAACCTGGATTCAAGTAGAAATGTTTAGTGATAGGACTTATATTTTTCCAATTTTAGGATTAATATTTGGATTGTATTCACAAACCGTAAGTCCTATTTCATATTTTACGTTGTTTTCTAGGGAAATAAATTATTTTGTTAAAATATACAAAGTTTGTTGGCTTCACGCTTTTCTTTTGTTACATTTATACGAGCCTACACGTAACAATATATATATGAGAGGATATATATATA
>JAECUM010044804.1:0-20367 GCA_016617855.1 Megalonaias nervosa | reverse complement strand
CTTTGTTATTACGATCTTGGTTGAGTCATAAGGATTTTTAACACCTATACTATGCCTTTGTTATTACGATCTTGGTTGAGTCATAAGGATTTTTAACACCTATACTATGCCTTTGTTATTACGATCTTGGTTGAGTCATAAGGATTTTTAACACCTATACTATGCCTTTGTTATTACGATCTTGGTTGAGTCATAAGGATTTTTAACACCTATACTATGCCTTTGTTATTACGATCTTGGTTGAGTCATAAGGATTTTTAACACCTATACTATGCCTTTGTTATTACGATCTTGGTTGAGTCATAAGGATTTTTAACACCTATACTATGCCTTTGTTATTACGATCTTGGTTGAGTCATAAGGATTTTTAACACCTATACTATGCCTTTGTTATTACGATCTTGGTTGAGTCATAAGGATTTTTAACACCTATACTATGCCTTTGTTATTACGATCTTGGTTGAGTCATAAGGATTTTTAACACCTATACTATGCCTTTGTTATTACGATCTTGGTCGAGTCATAAGGATTTTTAACATCTATAGCTACTATGCCTTTGTTATCAGCATCTTAGTCGAGTCTGAAGTATGTTTAACACCTATGGCTAATATGCCTTTGTTATTACGATCTTGGACGAGTCTGAATATTTAACACATATGGCTAATATGCCTTTGTTATCAAGCTCTTGGTTGAGTCTGATTATGAGTGAAATTCATCAATATTAACTATGTAATATTTCACCCGATTGGCTGAGCTTGTCAAGAATCATGAACTACATTTCTGATCAGACTTTGATCAAAGATTTTAAATAGTTATATATTATCAACATGTTGGACAAGATTAATTAAGAGCAATACCTTAGCATATTAATGAGTAATCTTGGCAATGCTTGTTATCGATCTGGAGACCGAATTCCAATCAGGTTTTGTTCCACAATAAGCCTATATTGTCGATGTCATGGAGAGATTTTATAAGATCAGCGCATATTAATGAGATGCCTTTCATCTGACTGGTTGATTTTCTTACATCACTAGCTGTTTATCTCATCAACTTTCTATTAAATGTGAACTGTTTATATAATCATACAAGTTTCTGAATTTAAACGAAAACACTTTGATACCCCAACGCATGGTTATATGAAGTCATGATTCTTTTTATAAAAAAAATAAAACTTTACACTTTCGTATAGTCCATAAATGTTTTCATACGGTTGATTTTCTCTTTTCAGAGAGTATTTGCCAAGATCCAACAGATTTGTCAACTTTTGGATATTATTTTGTAAATCTTTTGATTAAATGAAGGGACACGCTCTAAGGGGCGCTCACCAGTTATTATGTACTTTTGAGAGAGTGGCATATGTAAGGTGAAGTTGTTTGCATTTAAAACATGCACGGTGGAGAGAATGTTGGCATGCGTCTATGCTACTTTGATGTAATGTGGCTGACATTTCTTTGGATATTGTACTTTTGGAAATTGTAAATGATCATAGCACACTGCTAACTAAAATGACTGCTCCCTTGTGCTCCAAAAAATCAGCCTGAATTTGTCTAAAGTACACTATCCTTAGCAGCTATTAAAATAGGGAAAATGAATTTTGCCAGACTAGACAATACCAGCTTCTGAAAGTGCAATGAATGAATTAACAAATATATAAAATGTAAAAAATGTTATCGGCTCTTTTTGTTTTACAATTTACCTCTGAAGTTCAGGAAGTGAAAATGACCAAGTGGAGCTAGCACTTTTTTGGAAGGTGCACATCTGGAGAAAGGCCAAGCTGTATACTCTATAACCCATATTACACCCATCAATCATACACCAAATTAAGGGAATTAAAGGTTCTTTGAACAATACCTACGATAGACAAGGTCTTTTTTTTTAAATAGCCAGTATAACTAGTGAGGAAACCCGGGGGAATTCTTTTTCTTTAAAATTCTAACCCCCTATGCAAAATACGAAACTGTAGAGCGCCACCCTAACCACTTATGTCACCGAAGCGGTCAAAAATGGGAGAAACTCGTTATGAAAACTGAGATGAAGATTAATGAGATAAATAAAACCTAAAACATGAATATCGTGCATGCTGAAACACGTCTCATGCAGTTCAAATGCACGTGCCTCACATGTAAAATTTTAATGTACAGTATGTATCATGGATGCGTCTTGCGTGAGACGTGTGTTTCAACATGCACGATATTCATGTGACTCCTTTTGTACAGGACACATGCAAAGACAACACATGTGATGCACAACATTTTCATGCATATCTCATTTGTAACATTATTACTAGTAATAAGTTCCCTCTCTAAGTACAGCGCCACTCTTTATAACACTGGTAATGGCATCCATGAAAGTTACCGGCATTATAAATGAGGGATATTCTAATATTATTTAGAACACAAAACTGGTATTTAATGATGTAAAGTTATACTATCATTGCTTATCAGAGTTCAAAACCTAAATTAGTTGAATAATGTAACAAGTACTGCTAAAACAACAATTTAATGGGATTCACAACCATACCAACATTATGAGAAGGGCAGTAGTATACTGAGGGCTATGCAGTGACAGACCACTATAGAACAAGTCCCTGGATTCTATTCAAAGATACACTGACTTCATCGTTTGCTGTTTTCTTTGGCACTGACGTGGATGTAATAGATTAATAAGGCTGATGTTGAGTCTATTGTAACAATGAATTATGGTTTTTCTGTCTTATTGTTACACAGAGTTATACATAAAATTATACAGTACTCCCTCTCTGCAAGAGCTTTCATTATAACATGGTTCCTGTTTTACGGAAAGTATAGTCATGCATTGATTCCAGCATGTGAGGATTGTTTGTACCTATTGGTTGCATAAAAAATCCAAAAACTGAAAATGGCCGTGAATTATCTGTAAATATAAATTCTCATAACGTAAACTTGGCTTTCATTAACTTATTCAGTCCCTGAAATGTTTGTCATTTTCGCCTGAAATGGGGGATGGAAACGCGTTTAGGAGATTAATTCTGAATACATCCAAGCACATATGCTTTCAAGAGATCTACATTTATACGGATGCCAAGTTGTTAGAAACGTCATTTTTATTGACTATTTCATTCGCGCATGTTCGGAAGGGTAAATGTTGGAGGTTTATTTTAATTTTTTTATTGGACCCATCATTTTTGTGTCCTGGCCTCTTTTTACCTCAGGTCTCAATGTCCTACTGTTTGAAAAGGCTCACCTCTACGTGTGCAGTTCAGACCGGTCTGCCTTAGATCTCAAGCCAAAAGGTCTAAAATCCGGTTCCAACAACCGGCGAAATTTTGGTATAAAACAATCGGGTTTGAAAAATTAAGTGTTCCGCTCTGTATTTTATAATGCGAGTAGAAAGTCTAGGTTATTTGGGATCACTGTAGAGCTATATCAGTCTACTTGTCTGTAATACCATACACTTGGGTGTATCTTAAATGATCTTGACGCTACTGAGCTCAGAAGTAGGGTACTATGTCACCACTCGTACTGGCGGTGCCGAGTTAGACAATAATTATCTCCATATGATGTCACTACCAATATGACGAAATTGCTGAGAAAGTTCTAATTCAAACAGGTCCATACATGAACATGGTGAAAAGCAAACTTGATGCAAGTCGCTTTTTAATGCAAAGCTTCATACCAAATTTGGTTTAAATCCATGAAGTCCTTCAGAAGTTATTGGGTGTAAAGATTGTGATGGACTGGACATGACAAAACGTGAGAGTATAACATAATCTTAAATAATGGGCAACCTTTTACAGTCGACTGCAATCAAAAACAAAAAATTCCAAGGAATTGTCTTCACTGATTTCCTGTCTGATGTGAATCAATGCAAGTTTTCACCTCCAAATGACCTTGACAGAAGATCAGACACATGGTAGGAGTGCATGAATATGAAAGGCCAGATCTAACTAGTTTTACAGCCCATTTCCTCCAAGGGTTCAGGATTTATGACCACAGGCAAAAACTTTAAGCAAAAACTTCAACAAGAGTTTTCAATGACCTTAACCTCAGAGATGGTTGTGGTGGAAGGATATAATAGTGCACAGTTCCCTAATTCGCCAGTCCAGATATGATAACTAACACTCCTAGGATCTGGGACTAACAACTATACAGAAAAACGTTAACCAACAACTTTACCAATATTTTAGCATGCCTTTGAACTTGCATAAGGGTCAGAGAGAGGGTTGGTGTGCAGGAGTACTAAAGAGCAGAACCTTCTTATTCTACAGCTCAACTATGTCAGCATTCCATTGCAAGATAAGGGACTTGCAATTTAAAGTCAAACTTTAGTGTTGTTGTTGTTTAAGGTTTAATGCAATTTCTCAGTGCAATATGTTATATATGGCGGCCAATATAACTGGTGGAGGAAGAAGCCAGGAAAACTCTGGTGAGAACCACCAACCCAGTGGAGGCTACTAGCAGCTTTCTTACATGTCCACATTGGCCAAGCCCAAGACTCAAACTCAGATGGACAGAGCCGAGATGGCAGTGATAGATAAAGTCAACCACTTTAGACCTCACAACTACCTGGGGTCCCAGTGAAACCTTAACTAAACACCTTACCAATCTTTTCAAATGACCTTGAGGGTTACTGAGAGGATAAGGGTGTATGAATATGAAAAGGTTGAGCTTCCTAATTCTAGTCCAAGTACAGCATCAATCTGAATATCCTTGAGCTCTAAATAATAGCCAATTTTAAACTGTTTTGAAGTCCATTATTATTATTATTATTATTATTATGTCGTTTTAACTTAACTGATGCCAGAACCTATTGTTGATGTGTCTTCACTAACTGCAACGCAAGCTGACTATTTAAATCATATTTCTTCAATTTTCTTTTGATTAAAAAGTTTCCAGAATAATAATAACAATTCAAAGTGCCGATATTTGAGGATATTCCAACTGATTATGACCGATATCCGTCCAAGACTTTAGTAAATGTGATCATGCAGATATCACACCAAGGCCTAAGTACCCGTGACTGTACAGATATCCCTCCAAGGTCTTAGTACCTGTGACTGTACAGATATCCCTCCAAGGCTTTAGTAAATGTGACCATACAGATATTCCTCCAAGGCCTTAGTCCCTGTGACTGTACAGATATTCCTCCAAGGCTTTAATTACTTTGTGACTGTACAGACAATGCTCAAAAAGCCTTAGTACCTGTGACTGTACAGATGTCCCAACAAGGCTTTAGTTACTTGTGACCGAATAGATAATGCTCCAAAGCTTTAGTACTGTGACTGTATAGATATCCCTCCAAGGCTTTAGTACTTGTGATCATACAGATAACCCTCCAAGGCTTTAGTTACTTGTGACCGTACAAATATCTCTACATGGCTTTAGTACTTGTGATCATACAGATAACCCTCCAAGGATTTAGTTACTTGTGATTGTACAGATATCTCTCCATGGCTTTAGTACTTGTGATCATACAGATATCCCTCCATGGCTTTAGTACCTGTGACCATACAGATGTCCCTCTTTGGCTTTAGTACTTGTGGTCGTACAGATATCCCACCATGGCTTTAGTACTTGTGATCGTACAGATATCCCTCCATGGCTTTAGTACTTGCGACCCTACATATAGGCTTTAGCACTTGTGACCATACAGATATCCCTCCATGGTTTTTGTACTTGTGATCATACAGATATCCTCTATGGCTTTAGTACTTGTGACTGTACAGATATCCCTCCATGGTTTTTGTACATGTGATCATACAGACATCCCTCCATGGCTTTAGTACTTGTGACCATGAAACGTCGGATAAAGACATGTTTTAGATTTCAAATAACCTTGACTTTCTCCTAAGGGTCAGAAGGGGGTAAGAGTGCATGAATACAAAAGAGCTACTTGATTTAGCTGTCAAAGTATGTGGCATGTAGCAGCTATTCTATCACATTTACATTTCTAAAACCAAAACATTAATCACTGTATACACATGTACTGATGCTGCCAGTGCTGCCTGAATGAAGGATGCCAATGTTTTGCTTATGTCAAAATGGTTGATACAAAATCCACTGAAATTGAATATTTAAACTGCCTAATAATGTAACAAAGAATTAGATATGAAATTAAACCACGTACTGAAACAAATAAAGTTCAAGCATAAAATGTACATTGTAAACATTATAAAAAGCTTGAAATTTTGCCTCTTAGTTTTGCACTCTATTACTCTCATATACACATGTAATGTTCTACCATTATATATATTTTTTCACATTTGTCAAATTGCAGTTATTGCATAAGTAACTAATATATTGGATTTACTTTTGTATATGTACCATCCGAAAGCCTGTGGAAAGGGATCTTGTATAGTGCATGATGTTGCAATCATTGATAACACTGTTGCAATTATTGATAACACTGTTGCAATCATTGATAACACTGTCTTAAAGCAAACTGAAATAAAAGACCTTAAAAGTCTGAGATACCAGAAACTTAAGTATGCCAAGTTTTGAAGGTATGTTTTGATCCAGTGCTACACAGAATATGAGACAGAAATGGAATCTGAAAAGACTTCTAGTTAACTCCACTGAGAAACAAGAATGCTACTTTAATATATCTATAATTTACAAAGGTATGTGAAATATATCTTGGTTCATAAGCATGGTCAACATCTGAGGCAGTATTACACTCTCCATTTGAAGAAAATGGTAACTGATTGAAATCTAGGGGGTTGATACTGAAGTAAACATGAGGTAGGGCTTGCAAATAATGTGCAGGAATTCCATGTATTCAGTTGAATTTTGTACATAGCTTTTAAGAAATTAACATGATTCCTGCAATCTGATATTGCAGAATAGAACCTGCACAAGTATCAATGTCAAACTTAAATATGAAATAAATTTCATTCATTAAATGGGTACACAAGTTAATTCTTGTACTCTTGATCTACACAATTTGTGTCAATAAAAGTTTATTTACAAATAAGATTGTGAAAGCAGGAGTAAGAAAATAAATATCTGTCTAAGAAACCAAAATATGAAAAACATAAACAAATATATGCCATTTTATTATATGATACACAACTGCAACAAGTTATTTCCAACAATCTGATATAAATATCAGTATCAAATACTACTGTTATCCAACCAGCTCTCCTCTGGAGCCAGATCTAGTCACTGTCCTAAAAATTATCTGTTCTGAAATGTCACAGTATATTTATAACTTCTTGAGGTCCTTAAGGATTTCAATATTAGACTGAAGAGTAATAATCAACACTAACTTGTATGTGTTTATTTAAAAACCAGACCTGAATGCACTGAATTCATCTTGCTTATATAGCTTTTGGGGAGGTGTGTTTTTTTTTTTAAAGAAGCAAGTGTAAATTTACATCTGAAATGGATTACAATTAAGTTGAAATAATAAAGGAGACTTACATGTACATATGATGGATGGCTAAATAAATATATGCATTTAATAAATTTGCATATCAAATGCATTTATCCCATGGCAACGTCAGCATAACATTATTTTGAGATTCACATGTCTGTACAAATTTGGACAGCCACTGATGTGTGTCATGTCCTTTATAGATCAACATACCATCTTGTCATAAATATCATTATCAAGATAATCAAGTAAAAACAACATTACAACAAGCAAAACAAATCATTCTAATGGATATATTACAATGCTGTAATTGGGGAAAACTAGAATTGTTTTTGCTGGTGAGGACATGTACTTCAAATGATCTTAATTTTACAAATGACCATACATGTGAGCCTGCCACATGAGAGTTTTCTCTGGAGTTTAGAGGTGTCTTCCATTCCTCACTGAAATCTCCCACACATGTAAAATTATTAATGAAAAATTTAATTTTGTTCCATTTTTTTAAATATTTTGGGTCCAGTGTAGAACATGACCAGCAACCATGATTTTTAAGAAAAATATGTATTTGACACTACTGTGAATGACTGCATCACAAACACAGATATAAACAACACCGACTTTGATTCAATCTTCTGTAAACATGAATGTAAACCAGACTAATATACATGTCACTAACAGCCATTGTAATCCATATTGCCTGGGGTGAATGGGGTCTTTGTCTCATACTAGTAAGTGATAATCATTTTCCATATTTGATTGTCATTATTACAGAGTGGTGATAGTGATGATAATGATGATACCAAAGTTGTCAGCAAATTAGTCTTAAGGTCACAAAAGGGTGTGATGGTGTAATTTATGTATTTATACTTCATTTAGAGAATCTTACTGACATTCAAAGAACAATATTGGGCAGTTCTGGCAGGCAGTCAACAATCTGAGTCTATCCACAGGCAGAAAACAATTAAAACTTCTTGGTGGACTCGTCAGAGTTGCACTGACACTGCCACATTCCAGTGCAGGCACTAAAAAGGGCCTTTTCTATTCTGTGGAAATTTCAGGCTAACTCTGGTCTGAAACCTGGATCCAGCAGCAGTACATTGTCTCCTAAGATCAAAAATGATGAGGACTGCCACCAATATAATTCAGCAATGATCTTCTAAGATATGCTAGAACTGCTTGCCATACATATAAGAAGGGTATGAATGGCAACATGTTAATGTGAAAGGACTGATCTATGAAACTATGTACATATTTTAATATTAATAACATGTAAATTTATTCAATAGTTGTCTTGTTTTGTCCATTTGCATGCTGAAATCCTCATCTTTTGAGGTCTAGACTCCTGACCAAATCTGGATCTGATCTGTGTCTTCTGTTATATGTATGCATGGCATATATGACATATTTGTCAAGGTCTGAGTCATTATAAGTTTGTTTTGTTAAAGAGGTAAAGTAATTTTTATTACATTTCTGAAATTTTACATTGAAAAGTGAAATAGTCATTATAGTTTTGATGAGAAATTATAAGGCAACATCAGCATTTCCCATTCTGTATTAATTAAAACTACTTTATGACATCAAATTAATTACCCCCACCCCTCACAATTTTCAAGAAATTAACATTAGGTGTAGAAAAGAAAGAAGCACATTATTCAAATATTCATGCAGAGTCTGAAACTTCAATAAAACAACAAAAGTTTAGGTCTTTGTAGCAACATTTTAAAGAAAGCATAACAACCAACTAGTTTTCATGTAGAGATAGCAGACTATCTCTGAGTTTCACAGTGCTTGAATCAAAGAGAACAACACTGTAGGAGCACAGTTCACAAGGAAGAAAGCAATGCAAAATTTAGTACATCATATATAACATCACATGAGATCCTATAAACTGGGATGCATAACAATAGTGCCTATAGTAGCCAGGTATAGTATCTTGAAGTCAAGGAGAAATACAACTGTCCTAAAATTAATTCCTGTAATTAGCTAATTGAACTCAAAGTCTTACCAAATAATAACCTAATAGATTTAGCTTTTCCCATCACAATATATGCCTTCATATAGTGTCCACATGGCAGTGAGCCCTCTGGAACTGGTGTAATTACATTAGCCAGCTATAGTTCCCTGGAGTCAAGGGGAAATACATGCTGTCCTAACATTAATCCTTGTAGTTTTCCAATTGAAATTTGTAATTATCATGTGAAAGTACTTTATAGCAGGAGCTGAAAATCTCTAAAATCCACTTGTCTGGTCAGGTAAATACTAAACATTTTTACTCATCCAGATTAAATTATTACTAAACCAGCTATTATATACATTTCAAATTTACACATAAGATATGGACATAATTTGACTGTATGAAAGGTTTATCTCTGGAACTGACACTAATCTCTGATACTATGTTTGGTGAGGTATAGTACTGCACTGAAGTGAGGACACTATATTCCACCAGGCAACAATGCAGGAAGCAAGTAGGTAATAATAAATTTACCATATGACACAACATGGTTCAGACTTGAACTTTGTTCTGAAGTAGTAAGTTAAAATTAGGATTAAGCTAAATATCTATTCTATATCACAGGCATGTAATATGATGGGATATTAAATACCTCTGGAGAAACTATGTACCATTTCCACAAATAGAGCGTTAAAATAATAGACATATCTGAATTATGTTAAATTACAAACTGCACTTCAATAAAACCTTATTTTTCATAACAATGTGCATGAAAGTCTTGCAGTACTTATTCAAGCATCTAAGAAAAACTGATTTCAAACATTCACCGGGATACTTAAAAAATACATATAATGTTTATATCCATTGCTGCAGAGATTTCAATTCAAAATGATAAAGCAGTTCCCATATATCATTATATTTGTACCTACAAAAGTCAATGAAATTAATTCCATGGCATTAAAGTCAAGGGGAGTTAAGTCATGTTCACCGACTCATACTGTGGTAATAATAACATGGTGTAAGGAAAAATCTGAAATCAAAGTTATATGAGAATAGGTATCTCATGCATTGCTCTTACAGTAAAGCCTGTCTTGAAAGACCACTGCTATGAGAGACTACCTGTCTTGAGAGACCAGGATCTCTTAAACAGATTTATTGATTACATGGTGTTAGGCCTTGTCATGAGAAACCATTATTTTTTGGCCGATGGGGTGGTATTTCAAGACAGGTTCTTCTGTACTTGTGACCTCAATATAATTAAAGCCATGGAGTTAAGGACAAGGGGAGTTAAATGATGTCATGTTCACAGGCATAACTTTATACTAATATTGATTTAATAATGATTGGTTAAAGATATTTTAGGATAGAAAACATGTGAAAAATATGACATTAAAAGGACTCATGTGAAAACATAAATTTAAAAGAAAAGTTTCTTTTAAAGTCAATAGCCAGATGCAGAAAAGAGACTCAGTGCATAAATAAATAGATAAAATATGGACAAAATAGTTGAATGTAGAGAGTCCATAAACCTTGTGGTATTTCTAAAAGGAAAAATGAATTAGAACTGTAAAACATTGGACTAGTGATGATTTCATTGAACATTAAATATCTATTATGATAAAGAATGATAGTTGGGGCATCAGGTGAGAACCATTTCATTTATTTTAAAAGTATTTTCCATCTCATGCTGTAAAAGATTTCACTGACATCATCATACTGAAAAAATACAGTATTACAAAGAAATAATTATTCCAATCATCATTACTGTCTGATCATTTTACTATTCTTAATGTGAATTTCTTCATGAAAAATAAATTTTTTCTCTTCAAAGGCAATCAACAGCCTGAGTGGTTTTTATTAAAATAATGTCAGCCTAATTTCTTTAATTTTTCATGTCAAAAATTAAGATCTGAGTGGAAAAAAGAATAATAAGTAATTAGAAAATTATTAATAATGTGGAATATCAAACATCATGCCCAACAAAACTTCTATCTGCCATATTTAAATAGCCTGCAAGAAATAGTCAATAAAAGTTGCATCAGTCCATACTTTAATGAATGTATTAGTTCAACAAAGATGTATTTTTATTTGTTTGTACCTAACTAATCAGAAACATTATATTTAAAATATGAAAATATTTGACATCATAATCAACAAGAGAAAATGCAACTAGACAGTGGAATTGCACACAATTATTTTGATCAATCTGCATAAATAATTACTGGTTACAACAAATGAGTCAAAAGTATAAAATAAAATGAAACAGAAAGGTGATCAATGAGAACATTAACTATTTGTAATCATTACAAAATATACTGAAAAACAACTTAGTTTAAAAATTAGAAAAAGTCACTGTGGCTAATAGAAGTATACCCTTAATAGGCTGACTGATAATACAACAATTTCCTTCATTTGATCCAGTCAAGTACCAGGAAATGTAAGTAGCAATTTATAACATTTTGTTACAAAAAACAGAACCATATTTATTATGAAATTCCTATTATGAAATCATGATTGAAATATTATTCACACAATGAAGTGCAAAAAATAAAATTATTTCATAATTTAAAAATATAATAATGACCAATTATGATGAACTCTTTTTTTACTCTTTTATTTCAAAACTGCTGCCCTGCTGTTTATTCTCTCCTTTTTTTGAAATGAGATTCCCTTGGAAAGCTACTTCCTTGATATGGGGGAGGAGGTCCTTGAGGTCCCTAAAAATGAGAAACAGTAAAGATTATTTTATCACACTTGTTAATCTGAATGATAATCTGTTGCCTCTTCCAATCACAAAAGTAGGGGTAGGGGTTTCTCATCTAAAATTTCTACAATACCCATGTGTTTCTGTAATTTTGAAACAAAAACAGCAAAACCTATGTAAATGAGACAAGTAAAACTATAACTGTCCCATTCCAAAATATATGAGATCTTGGGTTTTTTTAGTTCAGTTTATGAATTCCAACTTTTTATGTAAGATAGGCTCGTGAACCCATTGAAAACATATACGTCTGACAAAAATATAGGTCCCTGGAAATAAGAAAAGTGAAAATTGATTTGCTGATATTCTTAAATGTTTACTACTAACTGTCATATATTTCAAAAACATTTGCAGAGCTGTCTGTTACTACCAAATTGTTTTAAATATGTATCATTAATTTGTACGGTGTGTTTAATTATTTTGGTCATGATTACAGCTGGTAAGGGCCCACCTCAGGATTACTCATTCCTACCTTAACATCTAAACTGGAATTGGTTTTATTGCTATGTTCAGTTTTTATTTGAGAGGATTTCTTTATTTAAATTATTCAGTCTAATTACAAAGTGCTCATTAATTCTTCTTGGACAATATAAAATAATTCTGGGATTACTGTGAATTCATTCAAGGACATTTTGGATTTTATCATTCTGATACATTAAGTCTGTTAACATATCACCACATTCCAGATCATTAGCACATCGGCATATTCAAAATTGGAATTCATTCAGATCACCACTGGAATTTATTTTGAACTCTATACTGTGGGACCTGTGACAGATCTTTGCTATTTGGAATTTAATTTGGAAGTTCTTTTTGAATTTTTACTTTGCATTTGAGGGAAACAAATTATTTGTTGAATTTTACAAAACGTATTGGTTTCCCTCTTTCTATTATTTAGTTTAAGACCACAAAGTCATAATAAACAGTTCCATATTCCACACATATTTGCAGACCTTACTGTTTCAAGAGCTCCTGCTTCCAAAAATTCAGTTCCTGGTTCAGGACCTTCAGTTTTCTGAATTTAGTCTACAGTTTTCTATAAACTGGAATCTGAATTTCTGGGAATATTTGACCACCATTTTTCAAAAATTCTACCAAGGGCTTTGGTTCATAACAATTCATTTGGACTTGCAATTTGAAGGAAACTAATCTTAATTACTTAATCATTCAATCAGGAATCCTTCTCATTGATCAGTTAAACTTAAAAGCATGGTGTAACTGATCCAGTATATAGCATGCACATCAGATATCTCAAACTTCTCGAACATTTTAATATACCACCTGATTAGCGAAATTACTTTTTAAAATCAGTTTTAATTTAATATCACATTTTTCTATTTCCAACACATTCATCAGTGTAGACCAAGTTTTTAAAAAAAATCTCTGGTTATCTGGATATTGATCAATTTCAAAGCAATTATCAATCTATACATTTTATAATTTAGTTTAGGTCCTGAAAATTTGACAATTTTAATCTGCAAGATACATGTGCTTGTGGACATGGATGCCTCACTATGGGGGCTGAAAATTGATCTAGATCCAAAACATAACCTAAATGGGCTTGTCAAGGTAAGGTAAAGAACTTACATTTGCCCTCCAACCAGAAATGTCAAAGAACACTGATACCTCACAACATAGACACCTCATGTCTGAAAACTGACCTAGAGACAAAACTTAACCATAAAACTTTAATTTGTGCCTATATTTAGAACAAAAATATAGTAATGCATGTAGGTGAAATATTAATTCCCACAAGGTGAAATCTGATTAAGAAACTAGAATTGTGTCCAGATGTCAAAGCTGCCAATGTGGTATAGCTCTAGAAAGTAGCACAATAAAGAGTAACTCTATCACTGTCACACAATAAAGAGTAACTCTATCACTGTCACACAATAAAGAGTAACTCTATCACTGTCACACAATAAAGTGTAACTCTATCACTGTCACACAATAAAGTGTAACTCTATCACTGTCACACAATAAAGAGTAACTCTATCACTGTCACACAATAAAGAGTAACTCTATCACTGTCACACAATAAAGAGTAACTCTATCACTGTCACACAATAAAGAGTAACTCTATCACTGTCACACAATAAAGTGTAACTCTATCACTGTCACAGGATAAAGTAGAGACATACAAATTGTCAATAGACCTACACCTATGCAATGAGAAATCACCAACCTCAAAATTAATTGGTTGGCAAGTCATTTGGAGAATACTTTGCCATCACTTTGTTTCCAATAAATTGAGGTCTATTCTGTTTGGTTGAATTTATAGGTACCATGAGCATCATAGAACCAGATCTACTGGCTGACACTATCTGCAATGGGAGATCTAGATCTATGCTGTACATGGTTGGGCAACCTTTTGTGATGCTATCATGATCCGAAAAATGCATCAACATACTCCCATATTTGCATGATACCATCGCAAACATATTACAACATTTTTGCCAATAAAGATAAACAAAATTCTCTACAACCTGCAATGAAGATATTTGCCAGGGCTGACCATTACCTCTTGACTGTTGCTTTATATTTATCTGACAAACTTGTATCAACTGAAATGTACTAAAATGCTGAGAAAAAAGATGATTATGGTAAACATGCTACTCTGCCTTGGACCATAGTGTGCAGTTAACTGGTAATGGATTTATATGATATGACCAATTTATTTTGCCATTGGTATCACCACCCAAAATCCAATGATAATACATCACAATGGTGACATATAATAACAATAAGGAAAATTAATATAACTGGGCCGATAATCCGATTGAATTGCAAAGGTGACACTCCACATTAATCATGTCAACATGCAGTTGTTCTCTAGCACAAGTCATGTCAGAAAAAAGGTGGAGAACAACTTGTTGGTCTACTGTACTCAGTCACAGGGTACCTCTAACTGATTAACTGATTGGCTTAGCTAAAGGAATAACCTAATTTGACCCAGCTGCTGGACAGGCCTTCTGATTGGCTTAGCTTTGGATGCTTAACAGATTTACAAAAATGCTTATCTGGTCAACTCAGCAGTAGGGTACTAAAGTGACTAACTCAGCAGAAGGACACAAAATGGACTGACTCAGCTGTTGGACTATTCCTCATTATCGATGTTAGGACCTCTAGAAAAGTGACTGCTATGCCTTGCAACCCACTAACATTAGCACAAGAAAATTATTTAGATTATTTAAGTTTCAAGACAGGATCAGCTATTCATTAAAAATTAGTAGTCCATGATTATGTGAAGAATGGGGATTATAATAAACTTTTTAGTGCTTCTCAATAAATTGTAATAAAATGTTATGCTCACTAAACATTACTAAGGGAAAGTAGAGGAGATGATAAGACAATTCAGCATTTTTCTAAAAATATTTACATAATAATAATAATAAAAATAATAATAAACAAAATGAAGGTGAACAGATTTTTTTCAAGTGGCGAGGGTTGATGGAGAGTACTGGCAATGAACATAATTTGTGTGTTATCAATTAATTAAACTTATTACAAATATTGTTGTGAAATTATCAAAGCTATTTTGCATTAAATGCATGCTACAATTATATCTACTGAAGTAGATTGCACCTTTATTACAAGTCCAATGTACCCTAAATATTAACCTATCTATAGTACTTAATAATCAGCTGACCAGTGTAGACCCTAAATATTAACCTATCTATAGTACTTAATAATCAGCTGACCAGTGTAGCTGAGCGGTCTAAAGTGCTTGCATTTACCGATCACTGCCATGTCACCTCTGTCTGTATGGGTTCAAGTTTCGGGTTCAGCCAATGTGGATATGTGAGAAAGCTAGCAAGCAGCTTCCCATGGATTGATGGTTCTTACTAGGTTTTCCAAGGCTCTTCATCCACCAGTTTTACTGGCCACCATGTATAGTGTGTCTTGTGCTGAAAAATGGATTTTTAAACCCACAACAACAACAACAACAACAACAATAATCAGCTAAATGTATCTGAAAAGTCTGATAATACACCAACAGCGTGTCCCAATATATTTATCAACCAAACAAACAACAGCGTGTCCCAATATATTTATCAACCAAACAAACAACAGCATGTCCCGATATATTTATCAACCAAACAAACTGAGTTCAATGCTGGCACCAGCTTAGATATTCAGCCAAAAAGAACAAGAATAGACTTTTACCTTGCCAGGTCCTTAACAGTGTCAGACACATGTTATTTGTCCAGGAACGGAAAAATAAGGTTTTTGAAGAAACTATCTGAATACTGGAAGTGCTGCAAAGGTCACATGTTTAACTATGAAACAAATTTATCTTTTTTCTTTTGCTGCGGGGATCATTATATTGTGTTTGAAGCAGGAAGGTCAGATATTATTTATGATAATGTACTACTATGTGGTAAATAGTTCTAACAAACTTAATTGGTTTGTCCAATAATACATGGTTGCTGATAATACTGTAACTGACATTATTATTACTATTATTATTGATTATACCTCATGACATAAAAATGACACAATAACATCATAATGCATACCTGCCATCCCCTTAAGAGCTATAAGTATTATTTAAGTGGCAAAACTGTGTAATTTGAGTATTAAAAGTGTAATCTATATATTGTATGCCATAATTACAATAAACTGTAATAAAATATACATTTAGTTTTGCTACTAACTTGAATCTGCAGCTGGTTAAAGTAATGGGCCAAATCCATGTAGATTGGTACCAGAATACAAACACACACTTTAACTAGTCTATCTGTCTAATGTTGCTAAGTAAAAATCAACTCAACAAATTCTGCAGCAAGGAACAAGATTATGTGCTCAACCTGAGTGCTGTATTACACCACTCCCATATTCTGTTTCTAAATTTGTAAAGCACTATTTGATTTGTCCTTTTCCTGGTGCAACATTTTAAAGTTTAAAATTATCCTGTCTTCTAACATTTTTCAGTCATATAACATCCATTAGTCACAACATTAAAGCTCGTTTCACTTAACATCTGCTGCCACTTTTTTCAAGTATAGACTTGTCTGCTACCCGGTTCACCTTATTAATATAATGAATATGTGAAACAAGTTTTCTACTGTAGAAACCTGTATGCTTTCTAAGAATGTGGGATATACAGCTAATATAAACAGAAAATAGGTCCACAATGGATGAATGTGCTCTTATGCTATTCTTACGCAGCAGTCTTCCTTTTTTAGAATATTCTCAAATTTTTATGATACGTGAGATTAAAGAGGTGATAAGAAAAATGCCATACACAACTTCTTACTATTTTACTAGGTAAATTGCCTGTCCTAGGATGGGAATTTTAACAAAAGTAGAAAAAAATTACATTTAAAAGAATTGGGATGAGCAAGTTTAAAAGAAAGTTTGAACATAAAAATGCAAAAACAGTATAAAAATATTTGGGATGCCACTGCAAGTATCGAACTCACAACCCTTGTTTGGCAGCTGTGACACACAGAATGACAAATGTGGGTGTTGATAAGATTATTTTTGTTAACCATAACCCATATACAAACAAGCATAAGAAATATTAATTAGATGAAAAAAGCCTAATGATTACACCAAAAGAGTAATGGTTTCCGATATGTATCATAATTCATGAAAGGAAAATTTAGGAGTCATTTTCACTCCACTACTACTTTGTTTTAATGTAAGGGCTGATATAATATTCTCTATTTGTTCTTCTAGACTGTATAATTTTAAACCAACATGTTTTACCCGTGAATATGGAATTGTTGCCAGATTTACATTGTCACCATGATACTGCGGCTGCTCTTGGTTTCGTTGTCTGCGTATTCTATCACTAAGTCTACGCTCTGGTTTGGCTTTAGGCATGCTGCCAGGAGTGTAGACAGCAAAGAATTTGATGAATAAGCCCATGGCCAGGACTAACCCCAGGGCCATCAGTAACACTGCCCACCAATGTTCCTGAATGTGAAAATAGAAAATATGATTTTAAGTTATAGCCATTAGAAATGACAAGAATTCCACAAAATGCTTTAGGTTTTCAAGTACAGAATTTAGTGCTCAATGATGTGAAGTTAAGAAAGGTTTTCTAATACTAAATTCACGGCATTAAAAAATGCGAAGCAAAAGTAGGTTTTCCAATAGTGAATTCACAGTATTCACTGAACAGATGAGAAATGAAAGATTTTCCAATCGTGAATTCACAGCATTCTAAGATGTGAACTGAAATTAGGTTATCTAATACAGAATTCAGTGTTTCCAGATGTTAAGTAAAAGTAAGTATTCTAATAATTAATTCACAACATTCCAAGATATTAAGTGAAATTAAGTGTTTAATAGTGAATTCACTGCATTCTAAGATGTGAAGTAAAAGTAGGTTTACTAATACAGTGGTCCCCCTCATGAATGGCCCCCACCTTTTACAGCCAGAATCCCTTGGCACAGATGAGTTTGTGCTAAAAAAGTACCCCTCAAGAAAGGCCACCCCTCTAACATTACCAGTGGACAACATATTCATGCGAAAATGTAAAATTTACTCCTCACAAGCAGCCACATTTTATTATTAATATGTGTCCAGGACCAATATTTAATTCATACAGTAAGCTAAGTAATCTGATTATCTTTCCTGATGTATGTTTCCAGACGTCAGGTATTCATTACTGAAAAGAAGTGCTGGCTAAAGTACATGTACGACAAAAGTTAGTATTAATAATGCTGATGTCTAGAGGAAATTGGGTTAGCAATGATTTCATAGGGTTTTGGGCTTCACTTTTTAATATTTTTTAAAATAATTTATGATTACGACCAGATGAAATTGTCAAGATCATAACATGGGCAGCATAGGCTAAATATAGCTTTCGTGGATTAACACACACAGAGAACTTAACCTTGAATAAAACAGGGTACCATACAAAGACTGTAAAATCATGTGACAGTATATTATTACGTCCTTGATAAACAAGGAATTTCGTTTACTCTACAAAAGTTTTGTCTGCATAATTAAATTGCAATACTGTACAATTAGCAACATAGGAATAAATTGTTACAAAACTTTAACATCTCATCACCAAAATGGAGAAATAATACTCCAGAAGGAAAAGTAAAATTTATTCGACTAGATGACAATGGGGAGCATTCACTTGACCATAAGTTTTATGTTGGGAAGACTCAAACAAACAACACTGTAACAGATAAGAAGAATATTCTGTAGTGGTGGAAAAATGGAGTAAATGGAAAAAGAATTATTTTAAATACAAAACAATGTATATACCAAGATTTAAATAACATTTTTTAATGGTTTTGCAATGCACATGCCAACAATACCCTACTCACATTTCATGCCTAAGAATAAAAACTATTAATTTATGTTACCTTGAAATAACTCTGTTTTTTAAGACAAGAAGAACAGTTTAATAATTAAAGCTACTTTTAAATGAAGATATTTACTACTTCAAGTTATATGTAGATTTCTTACTTAATACATATACATATACATCACATACATCTCATATAGTCCCCCTCTGGAAAGGCCAATCATCTTATACGGTCACTTTCCAAGTGCATAAGGGGTGGCCATATAAGAGGGGGACCACTGTACAGAATTTAAAGTATTCCCAGATGTTAAGTGACAGTAGGTTGTCTGATAGTTAATTCCCAGCATTCCATGATGTGAAGCGAAAGTAGGTTTTTCATACTGAGTCCACAGCATTCCATGATGCGAAGTGAAAGACAGTACATTTTCTAACATTGAATTCACAGTGTTCCCAGATGTAAAGCTACATTTTCTAATAGCTTTATGATTTGTACATCTATTTCAGCTAACTCAAGTTAAATCCAAGACATTCTAAGTTAAGCCTCACACAAATTACAGAAACATTTGAGCATATCCGATGTCAAAAGCATATTCAGAATAGAAATATATATGTTTTGTTTACACATTTTAAGCAAGACCAAATATTTTCATAATTAGACAAAAATTAAAATACCTACCACTATCCAGAGTCTAACAGTCTCCAAAGTCTGGGGACTAAATAAGAGGTTTTTTAGACGTGCTAGTGGTCCCTCCGAATCTATACCACGGCAGCGATAAAACGCATCACAATAACCCTGGAAGTTATTGCATGGGGATCCTGAAAAATAAAGAATAAATAATAAATACACAAAACTACATACATGTTCTGTTCCAAGTCAGCAGAAAGAACAGGTTTGATATGGTGCAGGGGTAAGTCCAGATTGTTGTTGTTGTTGTTGTTGTTGTTATAGGGTTTAACGCCATTTTTCAGCACAAGATAGGCTATACATGGCGGCCAGTATTAATGGTGGAGGAAGAACCCTG
>JAECUM010044800.1:0-11059 GCA_016617855.1 Megalonaias nervosa | reverse complement strand
AAATTCATTGTACAAATCTTAATAATTAAAGCCTACGTTTTCAGTACGTTTTTAGTAATATCTTGATGGCATCTCTTCATTGATTACATAAATGTGTATTCACTACTGTTTAACATCAGTTCATCCTTATGTGGAGAGAGATACAGAAGAAGGGAGGGAGAGATTTAAGGAATGGACGGAAGAAAAAATTTAACCGGCTTAAATATAGAAATACAGGCTTGAATAGCATACATAAGGACAAATAAATTGTCTAAATTTAAAAATACATTAGTTCCATATGAGATATTAACATTGTTGTGGTTAAAGGTACATCACTACTCTAGAGATATAATTTTCTTTTTCCCGATGTTATGTGTTATAACATCATTGTGAAATATGCAACGAACCTTATTATCAAATTCAATGCTACATTATTTTACTTATCTTGTTCTCTGCCTATATCAAAAATAGAAAATCATTTTTTTTTTAACGTATCAAACATAAATACCGCCCCAATATTTCTCAATTTTTGATTACTTTTCGAAATCTTTGTTACCCTCTACTTCTTGTATCTCCGATCACAGCCATAACTACTATTTGTTCTTCCGCTACCTTTTCCAGTATCAAACCTCTCAGTTCTTTCTTACCGCTCTGGTGGCCTAGTGGTTGGAGCGTTCGCCTCGGATGCGGGAGGTCGTGGGTTCTAACTCCGGCCGAGTCATACCAAAGACTTAAAAAAATGGTACTAACAGCTGCCTCGCTTGGCGCTCAGCATTAAGAGGTTAATGTTAGGACTGGTCGGCCTGGTGTCAGAATAATGTGACTGGGTGGGAGATCATGCTACATGTCTGCGGCATGATGCCCCAGTGCTAGACATCACTATAAACAGTCACACTGCAGACATCGTAGCGATATGATTGAAAAATTGTTAAAGCTACGTTAATAATCTAAACCACACACACACACACACACACACACACACACACACACACACACAGTTCTTTCTTCTTCTTCTTCTTCTTCTTCTTCCACTACCACCACAGCCTCTGTTAATACTTTGTTCTTCTTCCCTTTTTGGGCGTCCTGTGTTCGAAAACGTATTATGACCTGAACAGGATAATTATAAACAAAACCGACCGAAGATACCGATCATACAAAATGAAACCCATAACAGTATTGTAGACAATAGAAAATATCACTTATTTGTATATCCATTTCCGGATTCAGATATGTTGCGAAGACATATTTTTCATTTATTTGTCTATGGACAGTAGAAGATGTGAAAAGCTGGTAATATAAAGCAAAGAAATTCTATGTTAATTCATCACATTACGAAACCAGAACGATATATATATATATATATATATATATATATATATATATATATATATATATATATATATATATATATATATATATTGTTACGTGACTAGGCTCGTACAAAGTAACAGAAAAGAATGAAGCCCACAAGCTTTGTAAATTAACAGAATGATTTATTTTCCTAGAAAACAGCGTAAAAATATGAAAAAGGAGTTACGGTTTGTGAATCTAATTCAAAACTTAATCCTAGAATTTAAAAATATAAGTCCTATCATTAAAAGTTCTAATTGAATCAAAGTTCGAATCCCGATGAAGTTCCAAGATGGAAGGCGATGACGTCTTCTATAACTTTTTTGTGTTGGCGTGTCAGCAGTTCCTTTTTGAATCCGAGAATAAATAATCCGGCTTTAGAATTCCGAATAATTTCCAATAAGTGTCTTTGTCCAAGAATTTGAATTAACAAAAGTGAAGACTCCAGAGAAAAGAAATTATTTTAAATAAAAACTCAATTCAAATTTGGCAACAACAGAAAACACCTCTGAGCTCTGAAGGTGTGAAATAACGATTGAATTAAATCACCCTAAACCGCAGTCGTAGAATGAAAAGGTGGATCCTAAACCAAGTGTGGATTCTAGACCGGAGACCCACCCCCTTCAAAATAAATATATTCTGACATTTCTTTCACATCCTCAGAGACCCCCTTTCCTAAATTTTTATATCAAAAACCACCCTCCTCCCAATTTCAGTAGGCTAATAGGCATATCCTAAATGCGAGAATTCTCCTATAAAACTTTCTATTTTGTAATTTTATTTATTGGAGTGGTCAGAAATTTTTTTTCGATCTGGGAGAGGAGATTACCCTAAACCAAAAGTTATATCTCTAATCCCGTCAATATATTTACTATGTACTAACTTTTTATTGTTATTTTTTAAAGTTTAAGTCTACAATAAAAATGTAAAAAATATACTATACAAAATATCAAAAATAACCAGTAGCATCGTAAGCGGTTACCCGTCTGAGGCCCCTTCATTGCCTGTGGTTCCTTTGAGGGGTCCTTTTGCATGATGATATCTTTCTTATGACCGTTATTGGCACCCCACAAAGTTTTCTTTTTGACAACATTCTTTCTGAATGTTTCTTTATGGGGGTACCCTTCAAATGAGGTAGAGAGCTCACGCATGCTACTGGTTATTTTAGGGGGCTCCTTGCATAGACACATCCCCCAGCGAATCCCTAAACGAAACGAAACTTTAGAGATTCAG
Source organism: Megalonaias nervosa (assembly GCA_016617855.1). NCBI lineage: Eukaryota > Metazoa > Mollusca > Bivalvia > Unionida > Unionidae > Megalonaias > Megalonaias nervosa. The sequence goes on along the minus strand of JAECUM010044800.1, from coordinate 8,497 downwards.
AGGACTGTCTAGGCATTGCGGTTTCATATAACCCTCCACCAAATTAAACCCCGGGATAAGTGCAAAACGCATTCACCACGTTGTTCAACGTGATGAGAGATTACATGAAACATTGAGGCGGTGCCCCCCATCTTTTATAAAAATTGGTAATCCAGAACCATACCCACCGACATATGCCAGTGATGGGAATCGAACCACAGACCTTCAGGACGAGAATCCAACATTCCTGCACTGAGCTATGAAATTCGGTTGCATGTATATATTCGAGAAATTACTATATACTTACCAGTTACCTGTGTGAATAACTCTGAAAATATATATGTGTGTTTAATCGCGAAATCTAAAATATATTGTACAGAAAAACGAAGCGGCTGTGTATTTATACAGAAAAAACGACAGGGCTATTTACATTATAGGCAGAGATATTTTCATGGTCAGTATCATCCTTCACGTGTAATACAGCGCTGTTTACATTATAGGCAGGTCTGAAAATCAATAGGTAGGTCTGAAAATCAATAGGTGGGATTTTACCAAGTCTGTAAAGATTCAGGGAATTCTGTTTCAGTACGGCTTTAGAAACAGACAGACAGACTAATACACCCGGAAATCACCAGCAGCGCTTTATTATAGATAGTCTGAAAAATCAATACAGACATAAAGTACATTCGAACCAATCTATGTTCGACAATCCAGATACGATTTTTAAACAAGCTGGAACGGTATTATCTCCCTTTATAATGACCAAGTGCTAAAGTATTATTTCCGTCTTTACAATATCTTTTATCATCAAAATTGCTAATTCCACTTTTAATAATCGTATCAGTTTCAAGCTTATGAAGATTCGTTCTAATAACATTTGTCTTAATAAAACTGATATAATTATTTAGTGCTGATTTAAAATCGTTAAATTTCAGACATTTCTTTACATAATCACCTGGAATTCCTTTCGCTTTCTTTGTCAGTTTATTATCGTCGAGAATTACGGCGTACATTTTACTTTGAAGTCCAACAAACTCTTTCACAGGTACAAACATAAATTCGTCCTTAAATTTACCGATAACTTTTTATTCGTATTATCACTAAATCCACTACTAGTCGGATAATCTGATAAATCAAATAAATTTTTATTGCTATAAATATCTTCATAGACATCTTCACATTTTATACTATAAACTAGCGAATCTGTATCAGTAAATAGCAACTCTGAATCTGGCCACTGCTTTTTAGTAAATTTATAGTGAAAATCATACATCAGCCATTTTGATATATCAAGTACAGCTGCACCAACATAAATCGGTTTATTTAACTTTAAATTTGTCTTTCGTCGTTGTATTGCAACAAGATTTTCATTAAATATTTTCATACTGACAAAACCGTCATCGTTAACTAATTTATTTCTGCGATATACATCATTAACAATTTCAAGATTTACTCGCTATTTAATGTTTTTCATTGTCTTTCCAAAAACTGAGTTATTCATCAACTTGAAAAAGTTTTTCTCAAGGTCGGTCTTAGCCACAGCACGACGTTTGGTATTTAAGTCAATATAATTTGACATCCATTAGACTGATTAAATTTTAGCACACGATGGACTTTTCTCAGAATTAGTCCAGCACCTACTGCTTGTTTTAAATTTTTACAATGTATCACGTAATTTCTTTTATTTAACAAATTTGGAACTAACTTATTAACGATCGAATTTTTTGCTGTTGTCATAGCTCGTTGTTCAGGTGATAGTACACTGTACTCTGTCATCATAGACTCTGCACAAAATGGGTAGTCGTTGTGTAGATCATGTAACGAACTAGGGTAATCTAGATCAATTTCAATAAAGTATGAAAAATTTCTGGGTAAATCTTTTTCAGTTTCTTTAAGAAATTGATCTGGAGATATCCAATGAAACCCACCGCAGGGCATTGACTCTGACATGGCCCAACCATACAAATTGACACAATCTAGATAAATAACATGATTAGATGGGAGATTTTTATCATAATTTTTTTAGATATTTATTATTAGCTACTGCATATGTTTTTGTTATAACACTAATTCCGCCTCTGACACCTTTTTCAATAAAATTAAACATATCGACATCTGTCAAGAGATCCAATTCTATTTTGCTTGCTTTTAGTAGAGCGTCTCAAGACAATCCTGGAGCAGAATAATACCAACAAGGATCTAGTCCACAAATGCTGTAGCTTACTCGACGAAAACTTTCAAAAACATCTGCTAGTAGTAATACATCTGTTTTTAAATATAAATCATGATAATCACCAAATGTTTGACAACTAAATTGATTCCAAATATTTTGTGCATATTTATACTCATCGTCTGACACATCTTCACCTTTTAGCTGCGAGTCAAATTTGTCTTTGCTAGGCAGAGAAGTTTCATCAAATCTGCTCCAGTCGTTGAGATACTCATACGGAAAGATACCTTTTTTTTTGTCAGATTGACGTAGTTTTCACCAAAACAACTTCGCAGATTACTGAAACTAGTACAACCTTTTACTAGCTCATCTAATGATGCAGCCATAAATTGCAGACTGTCAATAAAAAGTAATTTTCCGAGAGTAGCTGACATATACTTTCCAAAATTATTTGGCATACATTTTATCTTATTATTTAGTTTTAGTTTAGATTTAATTTCCTCGTTGCCAAAAGCTTCTACAATAATATGACTATCATAGCCGCGAAAGTTATGTAAAACGACAGGTATAAAATCTGGCGCATGAAATTTTAAATTGCAGTTATTATGACCGGTCAGATGACAGTGATCGCGCACTTTATCTTGGACTCCGTTTGAGTCTACCAATAGCTTCTCGCAAATATGACAATCAACCGCTTCATCAAATTCAAGTTGTTGCTAAGATGTTATTTTCATTGGAGCTGTCTTAAATAATTTGTTAGAAATTTTATTAACATCATCTATAAGATTTTTTAGTAACCATACCGCCGGACTTTCAGATTCATTATCTTTACATCTATATAACTTAACCGGACAGGAAAACTTATCGTCGACGCAACAAACTACTTTATAAGCTACTCCGCAAGGAACATGGTGCTCTATTTTTCTTGTACTTGATTTATTAGGATCATTTTCTGCGCCAGCTACTGGAACGAGCAAACACTCGAATCAGCATGAATAACGAAAGGTATATTTAGCTTGTGATCGTAATTTTTAAATTTTAAGACTTTTTCTTTTTCGCCGGGCATTGCTATTGTTTGAACGTTGATACAGTATTTAAGATGTTCCTGTAGTTTCTCATTCTTAGAAAAACCCTGCAAACATTTGTAACATAAATATTTCTTCTTTTTCTTTTTATTATACTGTCCGCCAACTAAGCCGTTAAAGTTTTTCTTATCCAAACGCAACGTCCTTTATAAAATAATAACTTTATTGTCTTTTGTGTAGCAGTCTCTGAAATATATCTTGGGTAAACATTTCTCGCTCATCTAGTCCGAAAACATTTACTGAAATATTGTTTTGTTTTTCAAACTTTGGTATCTGATTTTCGGACACTGGAAAAGTTATCCCGTTAAAATCTAGTTCGTCTTTATATGGCAAATACTTTTCAATTCGGTCACTGTGGTCACTCTGAGGGTGTCTCTCAGGAAAAAATTGACCAACGAAAATATTGATCGTCGTTGTTTTTGACATTTATACAACATTTGTTGTTTTTAATTTTTTTGGGAAGATCAACGTAAGAATTACCTCGAAGTATATTATATTTTGACGTGTGAATTAAAACTTCCTTTATCGTTTCAAATTTCCAACCTGACCCAGATGAAGTAAATTTCTCCAATTTTTTATTTATTTCTTGGTGTATTTAATCGGCGACTGTGGCAATATTTGCTCCAGTTAATATTTTTCGTGATTTAGCTGTTAGATATGGTTCTGAAATTTCGCTGTCGAAACTTGTGTTTTGGAAAATTATATCAATTATATCTTTCTCGATTACATGTAACTTTGATAAAATGATATGATACTGTACTATTAGTTTGATACTTTTGTGAGCTGCAAGTTCTTGGGCTATAACAGGTTGTAAAAGATGATATAAATTTGTAGAGTTAAAATTTGCTAAAGCATTTTGATTATCAAATTTGTAACTGTTGTTGTATCCGGAAAATGCTGTAGCAATTTTTTCTGCTTCGATAATGCTCTTTTTGGCAATATCGCGCAATTTTAGCATTGTATTATATATAGCATTTTATATTTAATTAAAAATTACGTAAAAATCAATTAGAGATATAAAATCCTTGTAGTATAATGACAGAAATTCTGAGATGTATGAGACTGACAGCGGAAGAGCAAGAAACTTTTCATGTTCATCCGAAGTACAACTTATACGCTGGAAATGCACTTGGTTCGGTTATTAACATAAAATCTAAAAAATCTATTGGTAGACCAACATCAGCTGGAATGATAATTTCAGTAAAAGGAGATGATACAGATATGACTGAAATGTTTAGAAAAGATTTTGTTTATGCTTTATTCTGCGATGATATTCCAGAAGGACAACGAGTATATAGAGTAAATGGCTCGATTAGCGATGATAATATTGAAAATTTAGCTTTACAAAATAAGTTTCAACCGCATCCTGTGTTTGATTTATATGAAGCTAATGACAAAGGAATTATACGACATATAAGAACAAAAAAAGTTGTTGGAAATTTGAATAATAACGGATACCTGTTTGTGAAGATACGTGGAACTAAAACAGATTTTGTTAATTATCTGTCACATAGGCTTGTTTATGAAATATTTAATAGCGCTATTTGAGGTAATCTAGTTATTAACCATATTAACAAAATTCAAACTGATAATTGTTTAGAAAATTTAGATTTAGTAACACCAAAAGAAAACACACGACGTGGAGATACTGGTGGTGCTAGAAATGCTAGACATATAATTTCAGTAAATCTTGAAACTGAAGAAGAAATGAAATTTAAATCAATAACAGCTGCTGCAAAATATCATAAAATTGACAACAAATCAATAAAAGATGTAACTGATGGTAAAACTAAAACAGCAACGTCAATATCAACATTTGGTAGATTTAGTTTCAGATATGACGATCAATCATGTTTCTTAGCTCGGTTTTAGTTAAGCAACTGTGGGCAAACATCAAAACATCATCGCGATCAAATTTTAATGTTATAAAAGCACTATCGTTAAGTTTATTTTTTTTTCTGCTGCTGTTAGTAACATTCTATCACTTTCACCCTGCATTACAATAACGTCAACAGAATAAGCACTACATCCCGACAGACATTTTCTAATAGCCTCAGCTAGTTCCTTATAATTTAATAAATTAACTTTTTGATGATATTTTACATCAGGAGATTTTCTTTCGCTGGCCATTATTATTATAAATTAGATAAAAGTATATTATAATATGGATTTAATGAAACAACTTGCTGATATATACGCGGAAGATTATATCTCTAACGATAAAGTCGCCAACAACACAATCACTAACGAGAATTTTATCTCTGGAGATATAGACAAATTGTCTAGCTATAGCGAAGATGATATTTTGTACAACAACGAATCTGACGATAAAGTAGTTACTGTCGCTGACAGAAAAAATTACAGGAGGCCGACAACTGGACGATATAATGTTAAGTATCATATCGCTAAAAAAATAATAAAATTTAATTTTACTATTGCCGAGCAACAAATATTTTGGCAGCTTATCAAACCGTTTATAAATCTAAAAATAACTGGCCAGCAAAGGAGCACAAAATACGATTTTATTTTTGCTAAAATATTCAGTTTGATGCCAGTTGATAATGAAAGAAAATTAGATTTAATTTCGTTATGTAAAACTATCAAATGTAAATCTGTACTTGTAAGATACGAACAAATTTATAATAACATTATTGCATCGCAGTCGACGAGATCGACCGAGTTGACACCCAGCTATTAAATTCATCACTATATCCTCTCCATTTAACTAAACGTTTGTTGCCGCGCTTTCGGATAACTTTTTCAATAACAAATACGTCTTGGGAAGTTTTCTGAAGTTCCTGCTGGTGAAAACTACTATAGGTTCACCTAATAAATCTAACCTAACTATAGGTTCACCTAATAAATCTTTTAGTGAATAAGTCACTGGTAGTGTTACAATTACTTTATCAACAACAAATACTTCTTCGCTCCAGTTTGGAGTAAATCCTTTTTCAAATGTTTTTTTCGTCAGAGAAATTGTAACTTTATCACCAACTTTAAATTTATGTCTGCGGTACATGTTTTCGTTTGCTAATATTGGATTTTTAATTGCGTCATTTGGTGACATTTTAGTGGTTTGGTGTTTCGTGTTATTGCATTCGTCAACAATGTTTTGTAAATTATCAATATATTTACTCGTATTTTTAGCTGTCAAATATTTGTGTATTTTTTCGTTTAGCGTGCGATTAAATCGCTCGACGAGCGATTAAATCGCTCGACGACAACGCTTTTACCTTCATTTCCTGTATCATATTTCTTGATGTTATTTTGTTCCAAAAACTGCTCGAACTGTTTATTGAAAAATTCTGCTCCGTGATCGGTCCAGATTCTATTTGGTTTTCTTTCTGTAGTTGTTATTATTTGCTTCAGCGATTCTGTTATTGACGTTCCTGTCTTATCTGAAACTGGAACACTAAAAGCATATTTACTAAAAACATCTACAACGTTAAACAAGTATTTCTTATTATCGTTAAACTGAGCAAGATTTCACACATCTACTAAATCTATTGCCCAGATGTCATCAACGGCATTTGCGACAACTTTACCTGCGGAAACTTTTTTTTTAGGTTTGTGTAATTCAGCTGCAAGATCATCATACAGTTCTTTTTCTCCTAGTCCAAATTTATATTTTGCTCCAATGAAACCCTGCACCAACTCTCTATCAATACGTTCTCGCATGTTTATCGGTTTCATATCACGAAGTTCGTCTAACATTACTTTATCACAGTCGGATTTTGAGTGCTCTACACGAACGTTATCAGGATGTTCTATATCACGGTAGCAGATATCGTGGCGCATTACTATCTCATCAACGTGATTGTAAGATTCTTGTCCTGGCAGTGGATTATCGTTCTCGTCAAGTTGTTTACCTAACGGATTACAAGGTCCAGTATATTTATGGCCTGGTAATGTCCAACCGCCTTTTGGTTTCGGCAATTTGCCAATTACTTTATGTATATCTATACCTGTTCCTATTATTTCCCGGTGATTAGAACGTTGACAGTATGTGACAATTTTATTTTGCTCAAGACAGAGATCTCTATCACAATCGCACTTGCATATCATTCTATTAAAATAACTTTTACAATAATAACTTTCAGTCGGCTACTTATTAAATATTTTTTTTTTCAGTCGTCTACTAAAATAACGTCCCTGACAACGTCGGGACATCCAGCTCCCAACGATTGTTTTAAAAACATACTTTTTCTTTTTCCGCAGACTGCACAAATACTTTTCAGCATCATCCTGTTGTTCTTTGTTTTTTCTGTTGTTTCATTAATATTTTCTGTTTTAGTTTTACATTTGAGACAATATGTTGACATTATACACAAGTTTAGATAAAATTGGCAAAATTATAATTTTGTGAAAGCTTTAGATAGCTTTACAAAAATTTATTGCAATCTCATCATTAGCGTGAGAAGGGTGCTTGTCAAACTGTGAAATAAATTTAAAAAAATTAAATTCCCTGACGTTGTCCGGTGATTGAGACATTTGTATAATAAACATTATACAATAATGTCCACAAGCAGAAGTTCCAATAGGTTGAATTTGATTAGACGAATAATATATTATTTTATATTTTTTGTTTATATATTTTTTTATTGCGTCGCTCGGAGGAAGTCCAAACGAGTCAAAATAATTGTTATTATAAACTGCTACCCAATGTGTACCAGATCCGTCAATGAAATCTTGTATATTTATCACGCAGGAACCACCTGTGATGTTAGTAAGTTCATCCTTAGAATAAACTCCGTGGAAATTGTTTACTTGTTTTAGCTTATTAAATATATCAAAGTTACTTAGCTGGGGGGCCGTGTTCCCGGCAATGTTAGACCACGTCCGATTCCTAGTAGGCCCGGAAGAATACTTCCCGCTAATCCCGCCATAAGTCAAGGAAGAAATCCTCCTTGTTTTGTTCGAGGACGCTTTGTTTTCCTTTTTTTCGACGATTTTGTTTTTCGTTGTGTCATTATATTTACCAGTCACATAAAATTTATCTTTAGACTATTTTCTTTATACCACTGCCAACAATACCACGACCTTCAACTGCTTTTTTCGTTGCGCCAGATATTGCTCCAGACGCTGCTGCTAGTCCTAATGTACCTAACACCGGCAAAATTTTAGGTAATAACGTTCTGGCTATTACAGATAGTGCCGGACCAAAGAAACCACCTTGTTTTGCCATCGCTGTTATTTGTGCGGCACTTAAATTTAAAACAAAAGGTTTGCCGCGATCGTACCTGTTCACTTGTTTTTTGGTTAA
>JAECUM010044798.1:0-18109 GCA_016617855.1 Megalonaias nervosa | reverse complement strand
ATATATATACACACTCGGTGTGTGCACATTAAATGTATATATAGTTCTACGATGGGGAAATCTTAAAACTTTCAATGTTATGAGCCAGGGCCAAGTTCCCAATGCAGTGTCACAACCCAAATTCTGTGCTAGATGCATGTCTAATTTTGTTTCCTCGTGATCTCCAAACCTATATATAGTTATTGGCTGCAGACCTCAAATGATGATGAAAGAGCAAACGTCCTTTTTCAGGGACTGTACTGGAAATGTGTCTGAGTTCTTCTCACATCCTTCAACCAATAGATGGTTAGTAGGTGTGGATCTCAACTTTGACTCCGGGGCAAATCCACAACCTAAGGGTCAAGACCCACACTCTGTATTGGATTTTCCACGAACACAAATTTAAATGCATTTTGTAAAACAAATTAAACCCAATGTTTAGAAGCAATAGGTAAATTATAGAGCTGATCAGGGTAAATATATACATAAAATCCTTCACCATAACAGTTACATTTATGCCAGTGTAAGTTAAATTCATACATAATAAAGTTACTGGATACCAATGTATGAGAATAACAGCAAGAACCACTGCTAAGCTGACTTCAATAAACCTGTTAAACAATGGTTTTAATGTTCCTTTATGAGATGTGATATCTGAAAATACAATGAATAAGGAAAATAAACGAGGTAAGAACTAAAACAAATTCATGAATTATGATACCCTGCTAAATGCATCTGCCGTCCATACAATGCGCAGTAAAGAAATGTCGAGTAAAGCAACGCATTTGTGGTTTAACAGCAACAAAACAGTTTTCTGAATTAAGCAATATTAATGATATCATTTTCTGGTTATGTGGATAGCACGCACTGCAGTCATGCACTCAATTAAAGGTCAAAAGAATGAGATTATATATTGACGCTTTAACTCCACTGTAATTTCCAGTAATGATAGCTTTATCAATTATATTGAATGCATTCCTCCATCATTAATGTAAAATATCATTGTGATTTAAATTTGCTGCAAGCATTGACTGGATATTATGGTAACAACAAGATCAATAATAATCGAGCGTTGATACAATGGTTTCGAGAAGCCCTCATTATCTCTTATCAACTAGCTCAAAACCATTTTCCATATAGGTCAGAAGCGTTTAGCTCCACTATATCTTTTGTACCGTCTTATATTTCTTATTTCTCCGCCTTCTTGATCAAACTAATCCCTTTCTATACAGGGTTTCCGCAAAACATGTTTCTTTTTCTGGGATGTACGACTTTGCTAATGACATGTTTACATGGAACCGTGAGCTTCTACGGTAACTGCCTCAGTAGTTCGATTTAAGTATACATATTCCGGTGCTCTATTTATAAAACTCTAAAACGCCGTCGTCACATATCTGGCAGTTGACAGATTATCGATGCAATCAAAATGTTTGCCATGTATATTCTGGGTCAAAATGTACTATGCGTGGCTTCAATATGATATCAGTGCGATAATGTCTACTGACATTTTCGCACGCACTATAAATATGTAGAATGTAAGAAAACTAGATAGAAAGAAAAGGTATGCTGCAAAAAAGAAACTGATTGTATCGCATACGAATTGAAAACTAATTTGTAACTGAGCTGCTTAGACAGAGGGAATGCTGTAGCTCAAGACAACAAAACACGATAGATACCTCTTAGCGCTTGACGCGTCAACTAGTGGCGATGTACCAAATTCCGCGAGGTTATTAGAAAGGTGTTGCTACAGTCAAAAGCTGGCAAAAGCCGCCATTGTTTCACAAGGTAAGGCCAGGGCGTGGCTCAAGAAGCAGGCAATGGAGCATTCTTACCTACCCGTACCACACAGCACAGCTCCAAATTTCCCGGACGCAGTCTGATATTACAGGACCCAACGAGGTGCCAGCCTCTTGTTTATGCCACACGACAGAGTTGGGTCACTAAACTGCCCCGAACTTCTGCAGGTTGAATCAGGTCGGGAGTTTATTGAAGCAGGGTCGCAACGCATGATCTAACATAACGGGTACGTGAGGCCATCGTCCACCGGAAGCAGTGTGCTGTGGTGAGGTTCAAAACGTACTCTGGCCGAGCGGCTGTTTGGGCACCAGTGCGCGCAAAAGTTGTTCACGGAGAGCGCACCGACAAAACGTAACCTCAAGGTTCAACGGCTACCTGCCGTTGTCGCGGCTCTAAATGGTGAGATAACGCGGCTTACAGGCAAGAGACCTATTGAAGCCATTCATTCTATCTCTATGTGGCTTGCAACATCACTTATGCATCCAGTCGGTCACGAGGAGCAATGCCTGCCCTTAGTCATCATAGTGTGATACCTATAAGCACCGATAGAGCTGAAAGGAGAGATCTGCAAGTTGTGCTCGCTGACATAATTAACTCCGTACCTGGTAGTTCGTCAACATACACTTCCTTGAGGTAGAAACCACTATTTTCCTGTATTGATGTGCAAGGTGGCGCAGTCCCTCTTTGCATTACACTCCAAACAGGTCGTCGAGAATCCATATCTTCCGTAGGTCTTTGGTGGCGTCTGTGCACAGTATTATCATAGCCAAAGTATCAGTCACGATGTATCTCAGCGCAAGAACCTACTGTTCTCGAGAATCGTAACTTGGATATTTTAGCGTCGGCTGTTTTAGATGGTATATCAATGAATCCAGCGTGTCAGGAAAGTATTTTCTTTTTTCTGTTTCATTTTATTGGAGGTGTATATTTTTGTTGCTTTTATGGTTTCTAGTAAGAGTTATTGGTACCTGTCTTGTAGTGATATTCGGGTAATCTCATGCGTGTCGGTGGGCCCCACTTCTCCAGCAAGGAAATAAGATCGAGACAGATGGAGAGGGTCTTGCTCATTTCATCGCATTAGAGCTTGTTTAAGACGCATCCTCTTTCCGGGATTTTTAGGGCCTTTTCCATATCGCGAGTCTTCCTCCACCTCTTGATAGCGGTCTGTGTGTTGTTAGAGTCAGTCATGTCTCGGTTAACAGGCAATGGGTTGGAGTTAGCCCTGGTCGACACAGCAAATGGACTAGACTCCCCTCTGTTCAAGTCACCCGAGAAAGATCTGTAGATTGCGATGAAGGCATTGTGCAGATCTCGTCCCAGATAATGACCCGCGGAATAAACTTTTGTCTCGTGTTTTTGGGCTCCACTCCTTTTGGTCGCTTGAACGAAAGCAGATGTGTCAAGTTTGTGATTTGGAATTCCGACTAAGAATCTCTTTCCGAGAAGGTGTGTTTGAGCGAAAAATAGTAGACTTCAGCAGTAAAAGAGGGTAATCGGTCGTGTGTTCGTTCGTGTGTTTTTTTTTTAAGCCCTCACCGCTGTTGAGATTGGAAAGGCGGCACGTCTCTGGCGGATCGATAGCTCTGGGAGCCGTCGATTTTGGAACTGCGAGCTTGAAGTTGAGACCCTGTTATCTGGCTTGGGCATGTAGGCAGCAATATCGGTAGGAGACAGGAGCTTTTCCCGCTTGCTACTCCACCATCCCAATTTGCAGCTTGCTGTTCTAGCGGTTGGGCTTTTGGCGTTGTAGATCTTGCAATAGATTGGGGGTGGGTGGAAAGGGGATGCATTCGATACAAATGGCCTCTTCTACATTTTAGGATGGAACACTGTTCCTCGGGTCAGATGCTCGGGCTTGATTTGGATGGAGTCGGTTGCAACTCGCACAGCCATACTCGAACTCAAGGAACCTCTGTAGCATATAGCATGCTAGCAATACTGATTCCCAGGTACCTGGGCAAAAACAATAGATGCGAGGCGTCGTATTATTGATGTGTCCAAGCGGGGTCTTGTCATTTACGACTAGAGCATTGATTTCGCCGTACGTTCGCATCAATTAATTCAGCTCTCCCAGGCTGGTTAACAGCGAATGCAGTAGTAAGGGAAAAGGCTGGTTTTGGCTCCAACCCCCTCCCCACTCTCAGAACAAATATAAATTTACTCTCTCGGGACCTAAAATTCCACCCAAAAACGATTTCCTAAAATTAAAAAGCTGATTCTAGCTCAAATATATTTTGAGATTAAATGAGCCCATCCCCAGCCTTTCTATCTACTACTACAATCACTTTCACAGCGAGGCAAAACAAAAATAATTCTCAGTTATTCTGTTATCTGATTGTAACAGATGTTGCCTCATGTAATGTAGTCTGGAAATCAATACTCTATATCAGCCAAGCCTTAGATGTTGTCTCATGTACGCAGTCTGAAAATCAATACTCTGCATCAACCAAGCCTTATATATGTTTTAGTCATACAAACAACGTCACGCAAAAACATAAAACATGTAATTATATCAGAAAGCTAAAACGTTGAGATGTGTCAGCAAGATAAAACATGTAGATTTTTCAGAACATTCTAGATAAACGCCCACGCAAAACATAAAACATGTAATTATATCAGAGAGCTAAAACGTGGAAATGTGTCAGCGAAATAAAACGTTGAGATTTTTCAGAACATTCCAGAAAACGTCCACGCAAGTATATAAAGCAGTTATAAGCACTTTCAGGAGAGACGACATCTTCACCGGACGAAAAGGTAAGTGACGTTTTTCATATATTATTTTTTTTTTGTTTAGATAATATTTCATACCCTATCATTATCATACTTTTTTTGATAATCTTTTTCATACTTGCTGACTCTCATTGGTAGAATATCTGTTAACATACTGTCAATAATACGAAACTCACGTATCAAATCGTCCATATCATATTTTATACCCCGCAAGTAAGATCGTATCTGATCAAGTAATTTTTTATAGGTGATACTAGCCGTTTGGCAACTATTTTTTTTAGTCGCGAGTCGAGGTTCTATCTTTTTACACGCTGTTCCAAGAGAAACACCAACCCCCGATATTATTAGCAAAAACGGATTTAATGATGCTCCACTTGAAATTATACCAGAGCTGGTCATCAGCAGTGGTAAATATGATATTATCCGAAGTATTTTGTTATAATACTTATAACATTTTTTCACACACCAAAGTTTTTTATGATAATATTTGTAGTATTGCATTAGCGCATCCACATCTTGTTTTGGAATTTCTTCTGAAATATGATTGAAATCAACTATACTTTTTTTCATTATAATATTTATTTACATAGTCCCCAGGTTTGATTAAGTAGTTAATTGCTGTGTTTCAGCTACAAATTCCAGACACCACTAGTAAGACGCTGTGGTTAATTTTGTATCGGATGGTTCAAGTATAAATTCTTCTTCGGCAACTTTATTTAATGCTATAGATACTACTCCAGAGAAAACATCGGTCGAATGACGCCATGGAGGTGGTGTAATAAAAATACTAAATTTTGCAGAGCTAAATACGGACAGCCTGTACACACCAGTGACCTCTGCAGTGTGTTTGATAGAGTTATTTTGTAGTGTCCATGTCGATGATCCTGATGCTGCTGTGTACACGATATTTTTAATTTGTCCGTGTGGAATTTTAATCAGAGTAGTTTTTTGAACAATATTAGGTATCCCACTGACAATGTCGTTGAGTTTCATGTTAACGTCGGCTAGTTTTATGTCAACGGTTGGTTGTTCCCCAAAAAATTCTTTTAAAGGCTTGTTTATATTTCTACGAAAATTTAAGAACATTTCTACGTGTCTAGAAAAAGTAGCACTGAGTGTAGTCATTTCATCACCGATTGTTTTTAACGAAGTTGAAATAGGAAATTCCTTATCATCGACGTGTTTCTTCCTTGCAGCATCAAAATCAGATTCTGGTGTTCTAAGATTATTAATGCCGTTATTGTTCATGTTGAGAAATGCACGCATTATACCACCGTTGGCCAATACGTATTTAGATTCTTGATCGTCGACATATTTCTTTGTTGCAGCGTCTGTATCTACGGCTGGGTTTCCAAGGTCTATAATTTTATTTTGATTCATAATAATGGTACCCGTGAACGAATCGCCAGATTTTCTGACATAATCGTTAATTGACCTAGCGGAATCTTGTATCTTACCTTGATTAGTAAAAGTAACAATATTATTAACACCCGCGGCGGGAATTCACACAAGTACATCTGACAGTTGTACATTACTTGTTTTTAATCGTCCTTGTTTATCCTGGAAAACAACGACTTCATTTTGATCCACACTTGTGACATTTAATAAATTATCAATCTCATTTCTTAGTTGATCAAGAGTTGCATACTTAGATAAGTCACCTTGATAACCTTCAGTCAATAAATCTCCTGTTAATGTTCCAAATTTTGTATAGCAGCTCATTATTTATTGTCCTACATAAAATTGTCAACATTAGTTAGTTTAATATTACATAAAATTATATAACAACAATGGCGACGATATTAAACTTTGATACAGAGTGGTTGGTGAAACATAAACATAATAATGAACTTCCAGATTGTCATTATCTTATTGTTGGGCGAACTGGATCTGGAAAAACAAATCTGCTTATGAACTTACTTCTCGGCGATAATTTTAACTACGATCGAGTTTATATTTATACAATTAATCCGCAGCAAGGTAAGTACGAGCTACTAAGCAAATATAATGACAAACTTCGTGATGATCTTGAGGCTGGTGAAGATTTTTTTATAATCAGACAACCAGATGATCTTATTCCAGTTAATCAACTTGACTCGGATGAACATAAGATAGTAGTTTTTGACGATATTCCGCTAAATAATACGGAGATGAACAAAATAAGATCGTATTTTTCACTGTCACGTAATAAGAAATGTAATTCTGTTTATTTAGCTCAAGGTTTTTATAATGTTAATAGATTTATTCGGCGAAACACTGGTTGTTTTATATTATTTCCGGGACTGGATATTGTTGACGTTAGAAATATCGCGAATGAGCAATGCGGTGATGTAACAAAAGATAAATTTATCGAATTATATCATAAAGCTACAAAGGATAAATATAACTTTTTCTTATTTAATAAACTTGCAAATGATCCAACTAAAATGTTTCGCTGTTGTATTGACATTTACTTGCAGTAATGTGTTTTCCACTTCTTAAAATTTTATAAAAATTTATATGTAATAATTATGGACAAACGAGCAAAATATAGAAAACATATAGAAGATCTAAAAAAAACTTGCTCAATCTCAGGCAGCATTTAAGCAAAAAGTACAGGAAGCACGACGTGGGCAAATAACTGCCGCAGAAACAACAGCTACGATTCTCAAACCAGTTACTAAAGCACTACTTGGAAAACAACCTGAAACTATGACACTATCAGACGAAGAAGTTAAACAACTTCAAGAAAAAGGTTTAGTCGGGCTTGTTAAGGAACAACAAGAAGCAGCTGCTGCAAAAATTATTAGAAGATCTGATGAAGAAAAGTTAAAGTTAGCTAGAGAACTTGTAAAACATATTGCTGATCCTGCTGCTAGACAAGCTGAACTAAGACTGCTATTAAATAATCCACTTTTACTTGAACAAAGATTATCAGAAAGAGTATTAGTTGATCCGATTGGAATTAGGTTAGAAGATAGAGACAAAAAAATTGAAAAATTTTATCCAAGATCATCACAATTTGAAATAGCCTTAAAAAATATAAATGACAGAATAGAAGATGATGACTATAAAATGTTTAGCGTAAGATATAAATTTAAAGATTCGAGAATACACGATATTTTAAAAAAAGAATATAATGCTGACGAAAAAATTGCACAGTTAACGAAAATATCAGAGGATAATAAGAAACAGATTGATTTAGTGGTGCCGGAAAATAAAGAATATTACAAAGCTATTAGAATATACCGAGAAGGTATTATCACCGATCTTTATATCAAAGCTATTAATCAAATAATTAATGAAAAAAAGTACGTTCATCACAATAATGTTTTGAGTACTATAGCAAAAGAAATAGATTTAAAAAGAGTACCGGCAAATATTAAAGAACCAATAGTTGTATTTCCAGAGGAAATTGAAGAACCAATAGTTATATCTCCAGAGGAAGCTGAAAGAAGGAAGCAAATTGAAAAAAATAGAAAAATAGCAGAAGATAAAATAACAAAATCCGATTTCGAATCTTTTATAAAAAAAAATATGATATTGAAGATATTAATAATATCAATAAATTCTCACAAGACGAATATGATGATCTTATTGAAAAAATAAATTATATTTATAGAACTGGATCAGAAGCTTATAACAAGATTGAAAAAGCTAAAACAGAAGATCTTGAAAAACTTTTTAAACGTTATAGAGATGGTATTATTGCCTATAATTTAAACTCTTTGCGGAGAAATTTAGATCTGGAGAATATAAAAATATAAAATTTTACGACGCGTTTAAAGGTAATGAGAATCTTCGCATGAGTAAGATTGGAGAAGGTGTAAAAATATTTACATCAACCGCCGAAATGATAGGCAGATTAATGCTATTAATATCATCAAAAGAAGCTGGGAATATTAGTGTTGAAATTGATAATGAAATTATTGATATACTTGATCATCTAAGATCGGAAAATTTATTAACATCTGACGAGTATGAAACTTTACACCGCGACTTAATCGCGGCGACTTAATTTTGTAAATGTTAATGTTGTAAATGTTAATGTTGTAAATATCAATTTTATACAAATATAATAAATAACAATGTCAACAACATTATTGCTAGACTCTAGTACAACCGCAAAAGATAGCGCAAATTTTTCAGTAAATTATATTCCGCCAATACAATTTGATACTGAGAAACAGTATGAAATTGGATTAATTTCTTGTACTTGCTGGAATGCTATGGCTAACGTAAAAACTGGTGTCAATAATGAGATTGCAATTATTTCAATAAGAGACACGCAATGGAAAACATTTAAAATTCCACAAGGAGCTTATAATATCAATGATCTAAATAAGACGATAAAAGAACTTATGCAAAAAGAGAAGATAAAATCTGATAATTTCGAGTTAGCAGCGAATTATAACACGTTACGAGCTAGAATGACAATAAAAAATATGTCAGTTAGTTTTATATCACCAAGAAGTATCGCACCACTAATAGGATTTGATTATAAAGCGTATTATTTAGATCCTAATGAACCAATTACATATGACGGTGAACTGCCGGTAAATATAACTGACGTAAATACAATATTAGTAAATTGCTCTATTGCTTCTGGATCTTACTCAGCCCAGGGCAGTAAAGGACAAACGATTTATAGTTTCTCACCAGAAGTTCCGCCAGGTTCTCTCATGCAAATTACTCCGCGTCATATTATATATTATCCGTTAAATATTGAAACTCAAATAAAAAGTATAACAATGCAATTAACAGATCAATCCGGAAAACAATTAGATCTGAGCAACGAGGTTGTTACTTATTATTTACACTTACGTGCGCAATAGCTTCGCTATCGACTTCGTGATTGACAATAAAAATTATACAACCTCAGATATAATGAAACAGTGAAAAAAAAATTATCGAAGAAAAATAGTAGGAGGATTTTTTGGAAATATATTTACTAAAGTTATTGAAAATGTTCCGGGAATCGCGCGTAAAGTTGCACCAATTGCACTTGACGCAGGTAAAGCTTTTGCAACTGGAGCCGCATCTGCCGCTGGAACTGCGGTGGGACAAAAAATAGCTGATAAAATAAAAGGCGCACCGTCTACATCTGAGATAAAACAAGCTATTTCAGAAATCGCTCCAACAAAAGAAACTCAACGTGCTATGATAACAACAACGAAAAAACTTTTATCACCGAAAGGCGAGCAGATTATACAAAAATTAATATCTAAAGTAACGGCGCCGCAATAAAATTTTATATAATCTAATAAATAAAAATGTCTGTTAAAAATTATCTCGATTTAGCAGAAACTTATGACACCGATGACACTGTAACAGAATTTGAGTATGTTGAGTATCTCGACGAAAATTCTAATGAACCAAATAAAACTGGTATTAGAACATTTAATACTCGAGATGAAGATGTATTTCTACTGCCACATAAGGCAATGTTAGAAGTTCGCGGTCAGATTATGACAGTAGCCAATCCACCTGTTGCAATTGCAGCTGGAACAGAAGTAGCTCTTATAAATAACGGCTGGTGTTTATTCAAAAGTGCTAGATATCAACTAGCTAATCAAACTGTAGAAGATATTTCGAGTCACTTACAAGTTGCAAGTACAATCTTAAATATCATTTCGTTTTTCGACGATTACTCGAGATCAACTGCAACGAATATGATGTGGTTTAAAGATACTGGAAGTGGTGGTTTAGCCATACCAAATGAACTTCTCTCCAAAGGTGTTTTGGTACACGGTGCTAATGCTGATGCAGATTTTCCAGTTGTAAGAGATTTTCTTATCGCTAATGCTGCTAATTTTGGTATAGCCCCACCAGCTGCAGGCGCTAATGCAGACGCTACAAGACTTTCTCTTACTGCTGCTTGTAATAATTTTGGTATAACACCACCAGGAGCAGCCGCAGACGGTGTTGCAATGTTATATTTAGTTAATAAATCAATTAACGTAAAAAATCCGCGTTATAATGAAGGTTATGCTAAGAGAAAGGCACTTACAGCAGGATCACGTCAAATTACAATGATGCTGCCACTAAGTATAGTATTTGGATTTTGTCGCGATTACGATAAAGTATTTCGTGGAGTTAAACATACACTTATTTTAGATCAAGCAGAACAAAACGACTGCTTGTTTAGGTCAGGCGGAGCTGATGTACAATTTATCATAAACAAACTTGCTTTGTGGATGCCACGAATAACGCCGTCGATCACTAAAATGTCAGAATTAAATAATATGCTTGAAAATCGCACAAACAAGATTTATTTTCAGCAACATAAAATATATCAAACAGCAGTTCCAAATACTACCGACTACACATGGCGAGTTAAAACAACATCAAGTGAACAACTGCCGAGACAATTGTTTGTCGTATTTCAACAGCAAGCGCGACGTGGTAACCAACAACAAAATAATGCAATATTTGATAACGCTGATGTTAGACGAATATATGCTAGACTAAATTCGAAGCAATATCCAGAACGAGCGATAGAATGTAATTTTGCAGATGACGCTAATAAAAATATTACTCGACCTTACATGTACCTGCTCGACGCAGTACAAAAATATCAGGATGTTGAAGATGGATCTCAGATATCAGTAGAGGAATTTCGTACACTTTATCCAATATTTTATTTTGATGTTAGTAAACATAGCGAGCGAGCAGTTGACTCGACAGCTGACATTGAAATTACTTGGACATTAGGAGCAGTTCCAGCAGCGCAGTTGTACGTGTACGCGTTAGTGATCAGCGACAGATTTGTTACGATAAATTCCGATGGAGGTAAAATGGCAGTCCAAGTTTAATCTGCAATCGTTATATAAGATGACAAAATATATTATAAAAGAAATATATTTGACTGATGGTCAAGTTAAAAAATTAGCAGCTGCTGTTGCAAAGCAGAGACAGGTTCATTAAAAATCAACCCTGACATTTCCAAGGGTATTTTAACAAAATTAATGTTGACAAAAAATCAAGTAAACAGGTACGATCGTAAAAAACCTTTTGTTTTAAATTTAAGTGCCGCACAAATAACAGCGATGTCAAAACAAGGTGGTTTCTTTGGTCCCGTATTATCTGTACTAGCTAGCACGTTATTACCTAAAATTTTGCCGGTGTTAGGTACATTAGGACTAGCATCAGCGTCTGGCGCAATATCTGGCGCAACAAAAAAAGCGGTTGAGAGTAGTGGTATAAAGAAAATAGTTTAAAGATAAATTGTAAATGTCTATGGTAATAAAATTTTATGTGACTGATAAATATAATGCCACAACGAAGAAAAACAGCAAGGAAAAAAAAGAAAACAACGAAACGTCGAAGAACAACCAAAGGAGGAATTATTCCTTTCGCTCCACTTCTAGCGGGACTAGCGGGAAGTCTACTGCCAAATGTGCTAGGAATCGGACGTGGTCTAACATTGCCGGGAACACGGCCTCCCCGCTGAGTAACTTTGATATACTTGATAAACTAAAACAAGTAAAAAATTTCCACGGAGTTTATTCCAAAGATGAACTCGACACCGAAGGTGTTGCATCAGGTGGTTCGTGTGTGATAAATATACAAGATTTCAATGACGGCTCTAGTACACATTGGGTAGCAGTTTATAATAACAATTATTTTGACTCGTTTGGACTTCCTCCAAGCGACGCAATAAAAAAATATATAAACAAAAAATATTAAAAAAATATATTATTCGTCCAATCAACTTCAACCTGTTGAAACTTCTGCTTGGGGATATTATTGTATAATGTTTATTAAACAAATGTCCCAATCACCTGACAATGACAGGAAATTTAATTTTTTAAAGTTTATTTTGCAGTTTGATAAGCAACCTTCTCACGCTAACGATGAGATTGCAATAAATTTTTGTAAATCTATCTAAAGCTTGCAATAAATTTTATCTAAACTTACAAATATAATGTCAACATATTGTCTCAAATGTAAAACTAAAACAGAAAATATCAATGAAACAACAGAAAAAACAAAAAACAACAGGACGATGCTGAAAAGTATTTGTGCAATCTGCGGAAAAAGAAAAAGTATGTTTTCAAAGAAGTCGTCGGGAGCTGGTTACCCTCCTAACATTGTCAGCCCTGACTTTGTCAGGGAGATTATTTTAGTAGACGACTAAAAATATAGAATGATATGTAACTGCGATTCTGACAGAGATTTATGTCTCGAGCAAAATAAAATTGTCACATATTGCCAACGTTGTAACAACAGAGAAATAATTGGAACAGGTATAGATATACATAAATTAATTGGCAAATTACCAAAACCAAAAGGAGGCTGGACATTGCCAGGCCATAAATATACTGGACCTTATAATCCTCTCGATAAACAACTAGATGAAAATGATAATCCGCTGCCAGGACAAGAACCTTACAATCAAGTTGATGCAATAGCAATGCGTCACGATATCTGTTATCGTGATCATGAAAACTCAAAATCAGACTGTGATAAAGTAATGTTAAACGAACTTCGTGATATGGAGCCGACAAATATGCGAGAACGTTTTGATAGAAGGCTGGTACAGGGTTTTTGTTGGAGCAAAATATAAATTAGGACTCGGAAAGGAATTTTATGATGATCTGGCAGCCGAACTACACAAACCTAAAAAAAAAAAGTTTGCGCGAAGTAAAGTTGTCGCAAATGCCGTTGATGATATCTGGGCGATAGATTTAGTTGATGTGTCAAATCTAGCAGAATTTAATGATAATAAGAAATATTTGTTTAACGTTGTAGATGTTTTTAGTAAATATGCTTTTAGTGTTCCAGTTTTAGACAAGACAGGAACGTCAATGACTGATGCGTTAAAACAAATAATAACAAGTACAGAAAGAAAACCAAATAAAATCTGGACCGATCACGGAGCAGAATTTTTCAATAAAAAGGTTGAGCAGTTTTTGGAACAAAATAATATCAAAAAGTATGTTACAGGAAATGAGGGAAATGTGTCGTAGTAGAGCGATTTAATCGCACTCTAAACAAAAAAATACACAAGTATCTGACAGCTAAAAATACAAACAGGTATATTGATGATCTTCCGCAGATAGTTGACGAATATAATAACACGAAACATCGAACCACTAAACTATCGCCAAACGACGCAATCAAAAATCCAATATTAGCAAATGAAAACATGTACCGCAGACATAAATTTAAAGTGGGTGATCGAGTTAGAATTTCTCTGACGAAAAAAGTATTTGAAAAAGGATTTACTCCAAACTGGACTGAAGAAGTGTTTGTAGTTGATAAAGTACTTTTAACAATACCTGTAACATACGCGCTAAAAGATCTGGCAGGGGAACCGATCATAGGTAGTTTTTACGAGCAGGAACTTCAGAAAACTGAACAAGATGTTTTCGTTATCGAAAAAGTGATTAGGAGAAAAGGCAATAAAAGTTTAGTCAAGTGGCGTGGGTATAGCGATAAATTTAATAGCTGGATCCCAACTAAGTCAATGCAATAATCTTATTGTAAATTTGTTCGTATTTCACAAGTACGGATTTACATTTGATAGTTTTACATAACGAAACTAAATATAATTTTCTTTCATTATCAACTGGCATTAAATTAAATATCTTAGCAAAACTAAAATCGTATTTTATGCTCCTTTGCTGGCCAGTTATTTTTATGTTTAAAAAAGGTTTGATAAGCTGCCAAAATATTTGTTGTTCGGCAACAGTAAAATTAAATTTTATTATTTTTTTAGCAATGTGATACTTAACATTATATCGTCCAGTTGTCGGTCTGCTGTAATTTTTTCTGTCAGCGACAGCGACTATTTCATCGTCATCATCATTATTATTGTATAAAATATCATCTTCGCTATAACTAGCAGATTTGTCTATTATATCGGTAGAGATTGTAATATTATCTGCGACTTTATCGCTAGTGATTTTAACATTGTCTGCGATTGTATCTTCCGCATATATTTCAGCAAGTCTTTTCATCAAGTTCATATTATAATATACTTTTATCTAATTTATTGTTATAAGATATGACTAACGAGGTAAAATATCATCAAAAGGTTAATATATTAAATTATAAGGAACTAGCTGAGGCAGTTCGAAAATGTCTGTCAGGTTATAGTTCGTATTATGTTGATGTTATTGTAATGCCTGGCGAAAATAATAGGATATTACTAACAGCAGCAGAAAAAAATAAACTTAATGATAGTGCAATAATGACGCTGAAATTTGATAAAGATGATATTATAGCGTTTGCACATAGCTGTCTTACTAAGACAGAATTACAAAAATATCATTAATCATCACATCTGAAACTAAATCTATCAAAAGTTGACATTGAAGTTGCTGATCCTGTTACTCTATCAGCAACAAATTTTACTGCCCGAGAATTAATTTCATAATATTTTGCTGCAGCTGATATTGATTTAAATTTCATTTCTTCTCCAGTTTCTAAATTTACTGAAATAACTGATCTTCTGGGGTTTCTGAAATTATTACCGTCAGAATTAGATCCACGTCGGGTGTTTTCTGCTGGTGTAACTATATCTAAATTTTCTAAACGATTATCAGTTTTAATTTTGTTAATATGGTCAATAAATAAATTATCTGGAATAACGCCATTAAATGTTTCATAAACAAAACGTTGAGATTGATAATTAACTTGATCGGTTAGTGTTCCTCTGACAGTTGCCATGAGATACCCCATATTACTGAAATTACCTAATACTTTTTTTGTTTTTACATGTCGTATAATTCCTTTGTCATTCGCCTCGTATAAATCAAATTTTGGGTGGCGTTGAAACTCATCTTGTAAAGATAAATTTTCAATATTGTCATCAGTAATCGAGCCATTTACTCGATAGACTCGCTGCCCTCCTGGAATATCCTCGCAGAACAAAGTATAAATAAAATCTTGTCGAAACATTTCAATTCTCTCGGTATTATCACCTTTGACACTGATCTTATAACCTGCTGGCGTTGCTTCACCCATCGGATGTCTGTACCGAACACGTATCACCGAACCTAATGCATTTCCAGCGTATAGGTTATACTTCGGATGAACGTAATAATACTCTTGCTCGTTTGCGCTTGTCAGATTTTGTGTCATTATACTATAAGGATTTTATATCTCTAATTGTTTGTTCAGCTGGCGTGCAGTAAGTTATCGATCGAATAATCAATTAGATATATAATATTACACTATTATATAACATGCTCAAATTGCGAGATATAGCCAAGAAGAGTCTTATGGGAGAACCTGAAAAAATAGCGACTGCCTTTACAAGTTTTGACAACAGTTATCGGTTCAGTAAACAGATCGTATTAGTAAATTTTACTGCAACAAATCTTTACCACCTGCTAGAGCCAACTGTAAAACGTGAACTTGAAAAACATAAGGGTCTAAGAATATTAGTGCAATATCATGTTATGTTTTCAAAGCTATTTGTGACAGAGGGATCGACTGACAAGGAAATCGCAGACCCTTACATTAATGCAAAATCAAAGCGTGTTTGCTTGGGACTAATCTTTTGTCACTAGCTGATGAAATACACCAAGAAATTTGGAAAAAGATAGAAGAATTTACCGAATTGGGTTCGGGTTGGAAGTTTGAAATGATCAAGAAAATTTTATTTCACACAATAAAATATAACGTATTACGCGGTAGTTCGTATATTGACCTGCCACCAAAAATAAAAAATAAAAAATGCTGTATAAACGTAAAGAACG
The DNA here is from genome assembly GCA_016617855.1 of Megalonaias nervosa. NCBI lineage: Eukaryota > Metazoa > Mollusca > Bivalvia > Unionida > Unionidae > Megalonaias > Megalonaias nervosa. The sequence continues at coordinate 1,913 of JAECUM010044798.1, read as the reverse complement.
TCGATAACAGATGTTTTCAGTGGGCTATTCTTTCTGCGCTATTTCCAGCAGAAAAAATGCTGATCGTGTTGACAAGTATATTAGTCACGTATCAAAATTAAATTTTAATGGCATCGACTTTCCAGTTGCAGAAAATCAAATACCAAAGTTTGAAAAGCAAAATAATGTTTCAATAAATGTTTTCGGACTAGATGAAAAAGAAAACGTCTATCCGAGATATATTTCAGAAAAAGCTTCACAATCGACTATAAACCTGCTGTTTTATAAAAATCATTACGTTTGGATTAAAAACTTCAATGGACTAGTTGGCAGACAGTGTAATAAACGAAATAAAAAAACGTTCTTTTGTTATCGCTGCTTGCACGGTTGTAATGACAATGAAACATTACAAAAGCATTTGCAGTACTGTAGTGACGTACAATGTATAACAATGCCGTCTAAAAAAGATAGTTTATTGCATTTTGTCAATTATAATCACAAACTAAAAATTCCTTTCGTTATATACGCTGATTTCAAATGTTTACTTCAGCCTGTACTTGGCATAGAAAATAATCCTAACCAATCGAGTACAAGAAAAACTCAAAATCATGTTCCGTGCGGAGTAGCGTATAAGATAGTTTGTTGTGTTGATTCGAGATTATCTAAACCAATTAAATTATATCGTGGTAATAATCCGGCTGTCTGGCTTCTCAAGCAGTTAATTAACGAAGTTGATAATATATTTAATCGTTTGAAAAGAGTAACTCCAATGATAAAACTGACATCTCAGGAAGAATCTGATCACGAGCAAGCAGAATGTTGTTATATTTGTGAAAAAGCTTTTGATGATAACGAGAAAGTACGTGAACATTGCCATCTAACAGGACAGTATCGTGGAGCGGCTCATGATCAGTGCAATTTAAAATTTCATGCTCCAGATTTTATTCCAGTTATTCTTCACAACTTTCGAGGATATGATAGCCACATTATCGTAGAAGCTTTTGGTGATCCTGACGTAAAATCTCGTTTAAAACTCGATAACGTAATCAAATGCATTCCAAATAATTTTGAAAAGTATATGTCAGTTACGCTAGGTAAGTTGCGTTTTATTGACAGCCTACAGTTTATGGCAGCATCAATGGATGAGCTAGTAAAAGGTTGTAGCGAGTTTGATAACCTACGAGACTGTTTTGGAGATAAATTTAATCTACTGACCAAAAAAGGAGTATTTCCGTACGAGTATCTCGATGATTGGAGTAAATTTAATGAAACCTCGCTACCTGACAAGGACAAATTTTATTCGCAACTTAAAAATGAAAATATAACCGATGATGAGTACAAATATGCACAAGATATCTGGAAAGAATTTGATTGTAAGACGTTTGGCGATTATCATGATTTGTATCTAAAAACTGACGTGTTATTGCTGGCGGACGTATTTGAAAGTTTTCGAGAAGTGAGTTATAACAATTATGGACTAGATCCTTGTTGGTATTATTCTGCTCCCGGGCTGTCGTGGGACGCATTGTTAAAGTTTAGTAAAGTAAGGTTAGAATTACTGACTGACGTTGATATGTTCAATTTTATCGAAAAAGGTATCCGAGGCGGTATTAGCGTGATAACAAAGAAATATGCTGAAGCAAACAACAAATACCTAAAAGAGTATAATCCTAAGCTTCCTTCGAAGTATATAATTTATCTAGATTGTAATAATTTGTACGGTTATTCTATGGCAGAAGCAATGCCTTTTGGTGGATTTCGTTGGATCACGGCTGAGCAATTTCTATCGGAGAGAGAAAAAAAGATACCCGAAGATGTTTCGTATTTTGTTGAAGTTGATCTCGATTATCCAACTTGGCTACACAATTTACACAACGATTATCCTTTCTGTGCTGAATCAATGATAATAGATTATAGTTTGTTATCTCAAGAAC
>JAECUM010044793.1:0-12005 GCA_016617855.1 Megalonaias nervosa | reverse complement strand
ATTCTTTTGGTGGAGCTAGTCCGTATGAATCAAAATAAATAATTCCACGTGGATCAATTGCATATCCGACCCAATGTGTGCCTGGACCAGAGTTTTCATCGAGATTAATAATACCGGTTTCAATGTTATTTGGTTGTTTCGGTAATTGATCACGCATAAAAACTCCTCTAAAATTTTTTATTTTTAATTTTTAGCAGCATCTAGTAAATCAAAATTGGACATAGGAGATATTAGTAAACTGTCCCTGGTAATCTTAGGCCTTCTCCGTACCATGAATGTGGAGTCCCTGGTAATCTTAGACCCCTTCCCTTTTTTTTGATTCCCTTTCCTGTTGCTTTCTTTAATGCCATTCCAGCAGCAGTTCCAACAGCGCCTAATGCAGCTGCTTTTGCAACAGCTTGGGCTGCAGCGGCTATTAATGCTGGTATAGCAGCAAGAAGTGGAAATATACCACCCGTCTTAATGATATCTTTAATGGCATCCGCAGAAAGATTAAGTTTTGTACCTTTATTTGATTTTTTGGCTTCATCGAAATGCCTGAGCTGACGTTCTGTAAGAGATAATTTATTTGAACCGCTCATCTGATCTTTCTTTAGCAATATTTTTATTCCACAGTTATTTTTTGATGCTGATTGTATCCTTTTAATCTGACCAGGAGTCAGACTAACACTAACGTGATTATATGACATTATAATATTCATAAACGATCTAATTACATGTTTTCTACTGGAGCATCAACGACTCTCATTCGTCCACCAACACCTTCAAGTAACATCGATTTATCGCTGAGTATGACAGCAATTGCTCTATAATTAGGAATATCTACAATATGTCTGTTAACTCGAGCTCGAAAATGTATATCGACTACTGACTGTCTGGTTAAATCTAAATGTTCGAGCGAAAAGTAATAAATTGTATATAAGGTTGTAAAATCCAATTGTGATATTTGTAAACCAGTATCAATATTTTGATCACGACCCATGAACGTCATTAGACGATGATATGCACCTGCTACATGATTTTGATCGAAATTCAGTAATATATCCTCGGATGGTTCTTGATGTCCATTTATTCTTAAAGAAACTTCAGAAACACCAAGTTTGTCAAATATCATTAAACTTTTTGTTTGATTACCTACGCGTGTATTATCCTGAAGCGCAATAAATATTTGTCGTGGTGCGGGTATTCCCTGTTGAGAGGCTATTTGCCATGTAAATAAACCATTAATTGCACTCAGAACAGCATTTGTGGTCATTGTTAACCATGACAACATTGATTTACCACCTTGATTCATAAAAGAGAGTAGACGATCTTCTTCAGGTATTGTTGGAGTCATCACCGGCATCCATAATGAAAGTTTGGTTAATACTACTTTACCATGAAGTGCTCTAGTCGCAGCATCATCAGCACCTGCAACATGCCATATTGCATCATCGTCTGTAGCCTTTCGTACTAGTACAACCGTATGTTTGGCTCCAAAAATAACTTTTCTGACATTTCTGCAAAATCCAAATATGTGTGAAGGTGGAATTGCACATGAAAACATTCTATCTTTCAACATTGTTTTACGTGATGCAAATCCTAAGTTGAAATTTGCGTTCATTGATAATACTGCGGGAGTTTCTTCGGTTCCTGCAGCATTTCTTACGTTACCTATAGTTACATTTTTATGATCCGGGTGATCAGAAGTGTCCTTTACAAACATCATTGATGGACCAGCTGATCTTGAATAATCGTCGCTATATCGTGCTAGGCCTAATATCGTTGTAGCAACATCAACGTCCTTCTGAATTGATTCAATATTTTTACCATCAATCATATAAGTGTCGCTGTCAAATAACGCCATAATACCATTATTAACAAAACCAAAATCAATATTATTATCGTATTCAGTATTATCCGCTTTAAAAATTTTACCTTCTACTTCAATAAACGCCTCAGCGGGTAAGAAATACCTACTTGTATCCTGAACCTGTAATTCAATTCGTCCACGCTGATCTGGAATTCGAGCGTCATAAGAATAATATTGATAATCACGCACAGACTCATCTTTAAGTACTGGTGCGTCCATGTCAAATGCTGTATCAGATATGCGCTTAAACATCTTTATTATAATTATTATCGTCTAAAACGAAGACCACTTCCTGCTATCAGACTAGCGGTTATATTTTTTCTTTTTCTGACATTGGTACATCAGCCAACTCTGATAGTTTTTGATTAGCAACTTGATTTATTATTTTACTGACATTTGCAGGCATTACTTCAGTACTAGGTAATTTTACAGGTTGAGGTCGGACCGCAGGTCTGCGTATTAATCGTGCTGGTCTATCTTTGATCGCTGAAAATGCTTTACCAGCGAGATTACCAACAGCACCAATACCTTTTTCACGAACAACATCAATAGCTTTCATACCCAGTTGCTTTGCGATCGGTATTGCTTTTGGGGCTATCCTTCTAAATAGACCCTGAACAACATCACCTAGTCCATCTCCGTAGGTTGTTTTGTATACTGGTAATCGTGAGTTTATTACCCTGACCATAGTTGGTCCACGTTGAGTACCATGTACGATCATTTTATTATAATAATTGTGTTTAATTACGTACTTAGTCACTATAGTAGTCATCGGCAATTTCATTAATAAGAGACTGATAAACATCAACGTCCATGATACCGCCTGTAAATAATCGTCTGCAAATATCGGCTGCTTCATTAATTATTTCTGGAGAATTATTACCAGCTCGTTTTCCTCCAATGAGAATTTCAGACGTTCAACGTCAGAGATAACGTTATTTGGACATAGAGTAAAATCACCTCCAGTAGAGAGACCTTCTCCAGTAAATACGAAATAAGATTTTGGAATAATTTTATCAATTTCAGAGTCTGATACTCCTAATTCCTTTAATCTTTTTTTAGATTCTTTTATTGGATTAACTAAATAATTCAGGTCTTCGAGATCTATGCCACTATTTAACTTTGATTCTATTACTTTTTTTATATCTGTTAACATCTTTAATTAATTCGTCAATTTCCTCCTCCCTAATTAGAGCCTGTGTACGCGGTGGTGATGATGATCTTAATGGTGGTGGTAATGATAATGATGGTTGTGATTCCAATGTTGTTTCAAGATCTGGCTGTGATTCCAATGTTGTTTGAGAATCTGGCTGTTTTCTTTTTGTATATTTTCGTTTTGGTCTTGCTTTTTCTTCTTCTTTTGCTTTTCTTCTTTTTTCTTTTTCTTGTCTTTTTTGTCCTTCAATTTGTTTTCTTTGTTCTCTTCTTGATTGGATTATATTTTCAATTTCATGAAGATAACCTTGATATAATACATCATTATCTTTAATTCGCTCGACATTCATATAAATACGGTATAATACTTTTTGCCAATCTTTACGGGTTTTAATATCATCAAAATGTTCAGGTTTCATAAATACTCCTCTTCGACTAAAACCATCCACAGCAAATAAAGCTAATTGTTCTAGGTTTTTAATGTCATTCTTAATTGTTTTAATAGTAACTTCATTAAATTTATCTATCAGTTCAGCATTACTTATTGTAAAAATCTTTTGTTTAGGGGCTGGTGCTTCAGCGACTACATGTATTGGTTGAGCAGCGTCAATTTCGGCTGGAAGTCCCCGTAAAATCCTTTTTGTCTGTTTTGTTCTTTCTGCTATTTTTCCAGTTGCTTCAGCAGTTTTTTCTAATATTGGTTGAAGACCTTTAGTGGTTTCTGTAATAGGTTTAAATAATTGTTTTGTATCCTCTTCAAATTCAACATGAGATTCTTGTCGTTGTTGTAGTTGTTGTTTGACAGCATCACGAAGAGGTAAATATTTTCTAATTGCCTCTAATCGCTCTCGAGCTAATCTAGCTGAATGAGGTTCTCCGACGACAACCATATTAATAATATTTATACTGGCTGTTTAATTAGAGCAGCAGGCAGGGTGGCCGACAAAAATTAAGTGATCCGGCGAGTAAATTAAACGCCTTATAACATTAAAAAACAAAGATTCAAAAATAAAATAACAAAAATGAGCTAACATTATCCGCTTTGGTAATAATAAAAGTTAGGAGGTTAGGTTTAGCGTTATTGACATTATTTTTTCAGCCCCTGTAGGAACCTTTATTTTTGTAAAATAAGGTCACGTACAAAGTGGTCTGTTCACCCTGCCTGCTGCTGGATATGTGTTACGCACACGAACATTAGAAAGATTTATGTGACTGGAAAAGTTTTGCTTTCGATGCTTTGACGCAAGAAGTGGCTCGCTAAGACAATATTTGTAATTCACTTTAAACCAAAAGTGAACGTGACATTCACACCCGTGTTAGAAAAAATAAAGCAAGAACCCGACACACTGGGAAAGCAAGTTCAGGACAGTACCGTCGTCCACATCGACACGGATGCAACGCCATTCTTGGAGGATAAATTAGAGACCGTCAATAGTGTAGAAACTCAAAGAACATTAAGCGTGTCCATTGAAATCCCGGGACACGCTTAAGATTCCAAGTTGGAAGGCAGTGTATCCTCGTCGTCCCTTGATTGATGGACTGAGTGGGTCAAGCAAAACCGAATTTGTTATACGCCTAATCAAACACAAAACCCATCTGATCCATCGTCTTCCCCAACGCATCGTGTTGTTTACAAAGAGTGGCAATCGGCTTACCCCTACTTCAAGAAAGTCAGGGAGAATTAACTGTCCTTGTCGAAGACATACCTCACGAAGACGACTCGATCGTGTCTGACACGAGTCAAACACATTTTATAATCTTCGATGACATATTACGAAAAGAGGAAGTAGAAATTAAAACTTGGTTTACACGCAGAGGGCATCATCGTAAAACTAAGATAATTTACATTACACAAAATTTGCTTCAGTAAAGTAAAGTCTCAATGCCATTAAGTGGTTTTGTTTCAAGTCTCAAGTCCAAGTGTTCGCCAAAGACTTAGGAACTCCTTTGTCTGACTTATGCATACGACTATGCTACTTAAACACATCATGCCTAATTGCTCGTTGATTTAAAACACACCACTGTTGATTATTTGAGATTTCGTAATTATCTGTTTCACGACTGGTGCCAAGAAGGTGAGGCTTCGTTTCAGTCTCATCTTCCAGACAAATTGATTCGCGCGCTGTGTAGTACCCGTCCCCAATTTTAGAATCCGGTCTCAAAGAAGTCTTACGATGGTTTACACTCACAGCACCTCAGTTACTTCAAGATATCATTCACATCCCTCATAAAACCAAACGCTTTATTGACAAACATAGAGTGGCCTTGTCACAACTGGCAGAAACTAAATCTATACTCAGACCAACACAAAAATCATTCTGAAACCTTGGGCAGCGGCTATTATGTGGCGTCATCACTCGTTCCTTCTTAAAATGGTATCTAATTTCCTCAGTGACAACCCAGGAAAACTCCCATTCCAAAATACATTCTTAGAAGAAGAGCAGTGGTACCACAGCCAGGGAAAAATCACAAGAAAAAGAAAAGCCCCAAGAAGATGAAAAGTCCCAAGAAGAAAACAGCTCCTACAGAGAAAAGGAAGCACTGCTGCTCGGACGCAACCGTACGCCCCCAAACCACGTCCATGGTGATCGTGTCTCGAGCCCCTTCGACACTGTCGTTGTCCATGATGCCGGAGAAACCCGACTTAACACGCGCAAATCATAATTTGATGAAAAAAGAAAACCTATTTCAAAAAGAACAGCCCTTCCGGCAACAACCTCATCTTTTGTTTTCAGCTGCAGCTGCTGTCGCTAAGAAATTGCTTTTAACCAAGAAGAAAATTAAAGACAGAACAGGTATATTAAATACTTTACTCCATTTATCCAAAAAGGAATTTAGTCAATTTCAAACGTCTCAACGTCAAGGAATGTACATCATGAAGATGATACGACGTTCTGATCATATCAATGGAGATAAATTCCAGTATAAAAACGATGTAATTAACTTCAATTTTTTTTTTTTTTTTTTTTTGCTTCTGAAATTTAAAGTTGTCACCCTCAGAAATGCACACCACCACTCTCCTCCCACGAAAGGAAATTGAATGGGGCTGACTCAACGTTTAGACAAAATTTGCACGTGTCGTTGGTACTGACGTAATCCAATCCACCCATGCGAAAACAACTTATTCAAACAACCCCTAAACAAATCATCCATGCGGTGTATGAATGTTACTCGAATTTCTTGAAAGTAACGGTAGCTTTGTCCAAGCACAAAAAGGAACGCTAAGAAAAATATCAAAACGTTTTTCACGAAATGGTCAAAAAGAAAACACTCATCAGTCAAAGAAAACGTTGCTGGTGCAACGCCGAGGATTTCTATACAGATGAAAAGAGGAAGATGAGGACAAACGAGAAGTTTTTCAAAATCCTTCGGCTTCCATCCACACCCCGATTGCATCCTCTTTGTTGGCCATTCCACTATTTCCCGACGAGAAGAAATAAAAGCTTGCGTCAAAAAGATGATGTCGACGACTTCTTCGGCACAGAACGAAGGGAAGCTAGAAGTGGAAAAAGTTAGAAATAGTTACCCATTTGCTACAACCAGCATCAGCTCCTACCCTTATGGCTCGTCGGATACGCAAAGCAGTCTCCAAGTCCTACGAAACGAAGAGTAGCATCGGTGAACAGTTGGAGGCTTGTTGTAGATAGACGGGTTAAGGAGATGTTAAAAAATTGTATCATGCTGCCAAAACGAAACTGATAAGTGTACGTGTACCCCAGATGAGACGATTGTTAGAAGAACAAGCGACGTACCCGTTACACAAAACCATTAGACTAAACGTTTTGAGAAGTCAAAGCAAAGTGGAGTTATCGATTATTAATGGCAAGTCGACTAAGCTGATGTTTCTCATTTGGTAGCGTACAATCGAGGTTACAAATATTTTCTTTTATCTCACCGTCGTCTTTCCCGAATCCGCTTGCGCCATGCGTTGACTTCTAAAACGATGTGATGAATGCCAAAGCAGTGGCTATTATTTTTTGTCCTGCTTTGTATTTTGTTTTGGGCAATATCCCTTGTATGACTCCCAGGAGAGAAAGAAATCCAGAGCAATGCGCAATTATTTAGGTATTTTCGTGAACCTATCATTTGGAGCGAAGAAATGAATTTGATATTTGTGAACTTATGTGTGGTGGAGTACAGCGTAGTGGGAAACACAGCCGCAACATTACTGAGAGTCATTCATTTCACAGTATATTCTGCCATCGCTACTTACGATGAAGGTGGAAACACGTATCACGTTCACCATGAAATTGTATATCCTCAGTGTTTGCCTTTCAGGAATTTATATTTCGACAGTGTCGACATTGATATAAAAGGAGATCTGGGAAAATATTTTCCATTTTCATAAGAAAAGGCACGGTGAAATTACATTTTTGAAAATAAGTCTCAAGTGACTTGTAAGTTGTATCCTGTGCACCAAGGAGTCGCACAACAACGCGGATATGGCATTGGACATATGCTCAAATCCGCCTTTCCTATGGTGACCCCTATCTTAAAACCGATGGTGACTCTAAGATTGCACGCTTTGATAGATGCCGCTTTGACGCAAAGAAAAGAATTATTTCAAAATGCCATCATGGACAAAGTCCCAAAGAAGCCTTCCTGACAGCAGGAAAACTTTTTTGCTTCAAACTGGAAAAGACCCTTTTGGCTCCCCGTGAGACCCCTATAAATGCACTGCATGTTGCTGGCCAACTCATTCCTTCCCCTTCCACGTCCTTGCAAGCACAAGGCAGAGAGAAAGGCCGAAAACCCTTCTGAGCTCATAGCATGTTGCGAGAAAGACTAAGAAAAGAAGAATAGCAAGAGAATTAGACGTCTTTGATTACTAATGGGAAATGATGCACCGAGATTCTTGTGAATGTTTGAAGCCAGAACTGTATATGTTTGCTATGTCACCTAACATCATGACGATGCAATAATCTCAATGGTTTGAATTTAATTCCGTGTCGTTTTGACTACCTCTGTCCGTAATGAATTTGAAATGAACGGACAGTCATAAGATTACTTCAATCTGAATACCATTTACTTGTGAATGTTCTCAAAAGAGACATATGTAATCCAACCGGCAATGCCAGGTTAGCTCCCAGCAATAATTTCATGCATTCTTATTTCGGTGAAGCGGGTTTGTACTTGATTAACAAACTGGTCATCACCAGCATGAATACCTACCTTTACCTATCGTACCTCGAAACTCTCTTGATGTACGGAAAAGAAACCAGGATCACCAGTCTAGATGCTTCCATGGTATGGACACAAAACAAGTTGGAGAAGTTCAACGACAAAGCGTTGATTGTAGATGAAGATGCAGATAATGTTCGATTAAGCAGTAGCGTTATCCATTTGATGGCTCATGCTAAGGGGTAGAAAACCATTACTGAAGAAGCTAAAGTCCACGTCGATTTTTGACCTAAGGTGTGTGCGTGTGTTTGATTTGGATTGTTAACGTAGCTTGAACAATTTTTCAGTCATATCGCTACTGGGGCATCATGCCGCAGACATCTAATATCATGTTCCACCTAGTCACATTATTCCGACACCAGACAGACCCGTCCTTACACTAAGCTGTTAATGCTGAGCGCCTAGCGAGGTTTACCTAAAGTGAGACATGACACCAGTCACACCTTGAGCAGAACGACAGCAAAGTATCCGACGCGAGGATTATGCAGGATGATATGCTTTGTGGGCCTTTGATTTCACTCCAGAGCAAGGCAGCGACGAGATACATTTCCAACTTATCACATCTGGCCAACCTTGTGTGGAACGTCAGTTTGCAAACGCTCTAACCAAAATGGTGAACGCCATTTTGACAATACTCTGGACAACAGTTATTCAGAACTCAAAACACGAGACTAGTGAATTTACCAAAAATTAATGTTTGCATGTATTTGTGTTTGTATGTATTTGTCTTTACTTTCGCACCAAAATAATCCTTTACCTTCTCTAGTGTGTTTGTAGGTAAGGGTATAGTAGTGTGTCTATAAACACTTTTGTACCCTTGCGTGTGTCATACTATGTGTTTGGTGGGTTTGGTGAATGAATTTGTTTGTCTTTTGTAGAAAACAAGATTAGTAAATGTGCTTGAAGTATGTTTGTTTGATATTTTTTCTTTTCTAGCTTGTGTAAGGGATGCTTTCATTCATGTGCGTGCTTTAGGCGCATAAAGTGATGCATTCGTCAGTCTGACTAAGATTCGCGTGGACACTGAGCTAATGAGCGCTATAGCGGTGGAAAGATAGAACATGCAAATCGAGGTACTATACAAGGTGCCAGCTAGTACAGTCATATCAAAACTAGCCCTGAGGGCCATTAAAACCTCAGGTAAGGCTGTGGCGACTAGCTGAAGCCTGAGAGCTGGTGTAAACCGAACCACACTTCGATTAGTGCGGGACGAAGGGAATGAGGAAGTAAGCGATGACGATAATTTAGGGTTACGGAGTTCGACCAAGACGAGGAGGAATAAAAAACGGAGGGGGTTCAGGAAACGAGCAGATATTAGGGCCACTGACCACTCTACTTTCATCTTACCAACTCCAGTTCTGGAACGGAGTCCACATACCCGAATTTTGACAGCCGAATTGACCTGGGACTCCCCTTCACTCCAAACAAAACAAAGGCAAGTAGATACAACAAACCAGGAGACTCAGACAGATACCAACATCAACATAACCAAAGAAAAGTTAATAGAATTACTAACTGCCAAGTAAGAAGCATGTGTTAAAAAAAAATTATAACATAAAAGGCCGTCCTTACAATCGCAATGGTATGGGGTCTTAGGGAACAAACAAAACGAACTATGCTTTTACTGAGATGGGTCAAATGTGCATTTTCTGAAAGAAAACAAAAAAGAAGCCCCTGAGATAGAAATCGACGAACTGCACTCAAACGGGATCAACAGCAAGGAACAAGCAATCACAGTCAAGGGCCCAATCAAGAGGGACCAAACTTCAAGTCGAGAAAAGGGCATATCTTCCAAAACACCACCTGTGGTCATGAAGGAGCAACAAGTCTCAGGCCCAGCAGCCCAGGGCCCATACAAGATGGACCCATATCCAAGTGCAACGTGAACAGGACTGCTCCCTGTTAATTCCGTCACCATTTCGTCTTCCTCATGAATGGGATTTATTCCTGTACAGCCTACACGATCATCAACTCCTACAACACGCGTAATTTCACCAATGCATATATACCAAAAGCTGAGAAGATACCTGCCGAATCAATGAAACACTCAACTGACCTGGAACAAGGAATGAATGTCAGAAATAAAGAGCACCGCATCCAGATGCCAATATCTGGCTATACCAAAACTATGAACAGATGGATGGTGGCCGACATTACTGATCCAGACCCTCCAAATGATAGGGAGAGGAGACGCTACCATCCACCAGCACACCTGCTACAGGATCGAAGACCATTACCGCCATTTCAAGGGTGCCCACTTATCCAGTTGCCTTAAAGTTTCATTTTGGCGTGAAAACCCTTTAAGACAAAGCGTAGTATGATTCTAACAAGATTCATTCGGACACCGGTTTAAAATATTCTGATCTATTCCCTATTTCCAAATGAAAGTGAATAATTTGACCTAAATTACAGCTATCAGAATCATTTAGGAAGTTAAAGTACATGTTGTTCAAAAAATTTCTACATTGAAGAGTATTTAGTGACATTACAACTATATAGCGTGACTTTAATTACGATTGTGTCTAACACAAAATTGGTCATAGGGAACGCCCCATGCTAAGAAAATGGGCAAGATTGGAGTTTCCTGCCGAGTCAATTGCCTCCTTTCCGATCACAGACATGCAATAGACGAGTGTGTAGGCCAATTCCCACTCGTATGCGTCACGAAATGCCCCGATGAGCATTTGCACACTGAACTGGGGTGCCGCCATGCGTGAGGAAGATCCCACAAGACAACTTAACAATAGTGGTACGGACAGCTAATTGCCTAACAATTCCCACTCGTCGAAACTATCAACGTGGTGTCATCAGGCGCACAACTTCGCTAGCCAAGGTTCCGATATGTTAACCCTATTTACACCTTGGCGTATCGAGCAGATATTCACGTGCTTCGGGTCTGTGAATTTCATTGGATGCGGCGGGAACCCATCACATTCAATGAAAACTAAGATGTTCAAATTTGAACACTGTTCTAAAATGATTGACTCTATGGTCTTTTAACAGAAACGTGCGAAAACCAACAAAGTTTTTAAAACTGAACAAATAGTTTATTTAGCTAGAACACAATATGAAAATTTACAAAAGAACTTACAGTATTGTGACATAAACCCAAAATGGTCCTAACTGTTATATCAGAATTCGAACTGTATGAAGTTTCAACAGAACTCCAGTGGTATTCCATATAAATTCCAACATTGAATGTGTTGATGTACCTGTAGTCTCTTCCGTGCTAATGTGCCGATGACCTGTATCGTGGAGATATACTAACATTCTTTTGATGTATCACAATAAAATAATCTAAATTGTCCTTATCTCAATTCGCTATAATTCCAAATTAAAATGTTAGTCAAATAATATCATTGAGCACTTTGTAATTTCAGTGAATAAACATTTAAATAAATAAATCCAGCCAAATAAAAAAAACTGAACATAACAGTGAGACTCATTCTGCTTCAGATCTTAATGCAAGAATAAATAATCCTGTTGTAAAACAAGAGTATATTCACCTCTACTTCACCAAGGTCACAATTACCAGTTTCTGGAAATATTTTGTCAACTTGATGGAATTTTCCGTTGGATACGTTTCTAAGGTCACAACCAAGACTCCATCTTTAACTCGTATCGCAGTAAACATGTTTACTACTAATAATGATCTGAATATTTAATCCACACTCGCATAGAAATATTTTGATATGTATTATGATGAATACAAAACAAATGTTACTGGTCAGTTACATCATGAACACGCCTTTGGACAAGGTCAAGTAGAACATACAGATATACATAACATATAATTATTAAGAAAAGCCAAAAAATA
>JAECUM010044792.1:0-35708 GCA_016617855.1 Megalonaias nervosa | reverse complement strand
CACACACACACACACACACACACACACACACACTTCCTTGCCCGTATGCTTGCTAACTGTCACGCATACATAAATACATATGTACAAATACAAACTTTCTACCTCTCCAGTCGCTTAAACTTTTTCTGGATGTATACTACAACTGATAGACTACGGTTGCACCATATGTGGAAACATGTCCAATTGCAATCTATCCAGAATTAACAAACTACAGATAATGTCCGCACAAATAAGATTGGCTATGGTAAATTTGTTTTCAAAACTGTTCAGGCTTCTTGCCTGGTGAGTGATCTTGGTGACTAAATATTTTACAAATGTCCAGCACCTAAGGAGACCCTAAATAAAGACTCTCTTATTTTTCCTCACCATAGAAAATACTCTTTCACTGTCACTGTTGCTGATCTCAAACAGAGAAAGGCAGGCTATGTTCAACAGGAAAACTCACAAAGAATGCTTCAGCATTGGTAGCTTGCAGGACTTGAGTAGGTGGCTTCAGGACTCTTGGTATTAATTCAGTTCCCATAGTAAATCTATACAAACACCATGATATTAAAAATTCAATAACTTAAAATTTTTGAGTGCTCATGATCAAACCTATATTTATCAGTAAAGATGAAACCTGGATAACAGCTTCTGTGTAGAGAAAAGGATATGAGCCGCGGCATTTTCTGGACCTACATGTGTTTGAAACATGTACTATCAATTCCGCACCAAAGAGTCAGGTGCTAATTTCAGTAATGAGTGTTCCAAGCTCAAGACTGTTAAAGGACTGAAATTCCATCCAGAAAACAAGGTCGCGGGTTTGATTCCCGGCCGAGTCATACCAAAAACTAATAAAAATGATACTAACAGCTGTCTCGCTTGGCGCTCAGCATTAAGAGGTTAGTGCTAGGGCTGGTCGGCCTGGTGTCAGGATAATGTGACTGGGTGGGGGCATCATGTTACATGTCTGCGGCATTATGTCCCAGTGCTAGATATCACTATAAACTGCCACACGGCAGACATCGTAGCGATATGACTGAAAAATTGTTAAAGCTACGTTAAAAATCCCCCCCCCCGCACACACACATTTTAATTATAGTGTACCTGACAGACTCCATGACATATGATACACATTTGTGAGTAAACTCAATGGAGAATTGTACACATTTTAATTATAGTGGCCCTGGTAGACTCAACAGCAAATGGTAAACATTTGTGAGTAGACTCAATGGCAAATGGTACACATTTTAATTATAGTGTACCTGATAGACTCAGTGACATTATGCTACACATTTGTGAATAGACTCATTGGCAAATGGTACACATTTATGAGTATACTCCATGACAAATGGTACACATTTTTAAGAAAACTCCTATAGTGATAAAATTATTTATGTTCATGTCTGAAAAAGATGGATTAATCAGGCATTGGTCAGTGTCGATTGCAAACTGAAATTAAGAAACAGTCTAAATTAGGGTCCACCGTGTGTTACTAAAATACATTGCAAGCCTGCCTACACAGACAACTTTAAACCTGAATGCAGACAAAACTAGCAACCAAAATCCTTACAAGTAACTCACAGGTATTAATAGCTGTTGTTTAATGGGTTACGCTGAATCCCGTTGACGTATTCTCTCACTTTGCCAGAGGGCCTCCACCCCAAAAATGTTGTTCGCAATGTTTAAGGTATCCATCCGTGCAAACACGTGTTAACAAAAATAAAATCTATTCATTTTTGCATGCAAACATGAATTAATTTGACAAAATACACAAATTCAAGCTTTGTCTGTGCAATATATTTGTCAAAATCGTGTCCTAAAATTACTGAAAATATTCAGGAGGTTCGTTTTAGTAATGCGTCCTTTCATTGAACTGACACAGAATGGAGAAAAAAATATCCATGCAAATTTAAGGTGTTTGCCATTAAAAATGCATTACAAAAATAAAATAACCCTTTCTCTAAGAGGATATAAGGAATTATTTCACCAGATAAATGGAAACATGTTTTAGTCATTGCTTGTAACATTAAAATGTATCCACTTCAATCGTGAAATATTTCCTTTTTTCTACTCCAAAACAGAGATATCCTCAATATAGCACCAAGACATTGAATAAAACTGATTATGAGCGACATCTATGTTTACTAATGGGGTCAAATGAAATCCCATGTATGAATATTGAAATGTCAAGTTTACGTGCATTCATGCTCAAGTCTGAAATGAATATGTTAATGCATCTACATTTACACACCTGTCGTCTGAAATAAGTAAATAATCTACATCTACACACGCGTCACCTGAAATGATTGTGTCAATAATCTACATCGATATCCCTGTCGTCTGAAATGATTGTGTCAATAATCTACATCGATATCCCTGTCGTCTGCAATGATTGTGTCAATAATCTACATCGATATCCCTGTCGTCTGAAATGATTGTGTCAATAATCTACATCGATATCCCTGTCGTCTGAAATGATTGTGTCAATAATCTACATCGATATCCCTATCGTCTGAAATGATTATGTCAATAATCTACATCAACACAAATATCGTCTGAAATGAGTGTCAAAAATCTACAATTATACACCTGATTATGTCAATAATTTACATCGACATACCTGTCACCTGAAATGATTATGCCAATAATTTACATCGACGCACTTATCCAATGAAACGATTATGTCAGTAATCTACATCTACACATATGTCGTCTGAAATGATTGTCAATAATCTACATCGACACTCCTGTCGTCAGAAATGATTATGACACTAATTTACATCTACGCACCTGACACCAGAAATGATTATGTCAATAATCTACATCGACACCCATGTCGTTTGAAATGATTATGTCAATAATATATATATATATATATATATATATATATATATATATATATATATATATACCTGTCACCTTAAATGAGACCGCTCCGGTGGCCTAGTGGTTAGAGCGTCCGACTCGGATGCGGGAGGTCGTGGGTTCGATCCCAGGCCGAGTCATACCAAACTCTTACAAAAATGGTACTAACAGCTGCCTCGCTTGGCGCTCAGCATTAAGAGGTTACTGTTAGGACTGGTCGGCCTGGTGTCAGGATAATGTGACTGGGTGGGACATCATGCTACATGTCTGCGGTATGATGCCCCAGTGCTAGACATCACTATAAACTGTCACACTGCAGACATCATAGCGATATGACTGAAAAATTGTTAAAGCTACGTTAAAAATCTAAATCACACACACATACACACACACACACACACATCTTAAATGTATATGTCAATACATCTACATCGACACACCTGTCACCTGAAATGATTATTGTCAATAATCAACATCTACACGTGTGAAATGATTAAATGGATACACTTACATCTACACACCCGTTGTCCGAAATATGTCAATAGATCTAAATCTACACTCTTTGTCTGAATTATGTCAATAACCTACATCTATACACCTGTCTGGAATATGTCAATAAATGTACATACCCGTCTCCAATGTATTTATTTAGGAAAGACACGATGGTATGAAACTTGTACAAGAAAGTACTAGGTGTACAAGTTATTATTGTCAATTCATTTCAAACAGTGTGTCTGTACGTCTCGTCACGTGACGTACGTATTTAGCACATAAATGTATCAGTGTTGTAATTCGTACACCAGCGTTGGGTATATTAATATACAAGTGTTGTAATTCGTACACCAGTGTTAGGTATACAAATGTTTTATTCTCCCTGCAAAACCAATTTAAGAGAGATCGGCCAAGAAAGCACAGATTGAAATGGCCCATTAAGTTGAGACATAATTTCCGTACATTTGCAACCACATCAAACTGACTGCGAGAAGGTTGGTAAATATGTGGATGTAAGTAAATATGTGGATGTAAAGTAAATATGTGGATGTAAGTAAATATGTGGATGTAAATATGTCTATATAAATAC
Source organism: Megalonaias nervosa (assembly GCA_016617855.1). Lineage (NCBI taxonomy): Eukaryota > Metazoa > Mollusca > Bivalvia > Unionida > Unionidae > Megalonaias > Megalonaias nervosa. The sequence continues at coordinate 31,780 of JAECUM010044792.1, read as the reverse complement.
GATTTAAAATGCATTCTCTTATTTAACTCGGATTTCTTTAATGTACTACTGCATTTGTCACTAAACATGACGATGCAAAGCAAATTATATATATATATATATATATATATATATATATATATATATATATACCTCTGTGTGTGTTCCTGCAATAATGTATATATGTATGTATGTACAGACAGATAGATATGGAATACCACACTGTGCTATCCAGGAAATTTATCATGTAGTGACATGTAAGACGTGATGTGATGTGATTATGATTTTTAACGCAGCTTTAACAATTTTTCAGTCATATCGCTACGATGTCTGCAGTGTGGCAGTTTATAGTGATGTCTAGCACTGCGGCATCATGCCGCAGACATGTAGCATGATGTCCCACCCAGTCACATTATCCTGACACCAGGCCGACCAGTCCTAACACTAACCTCTTAATGCTGAGCGCCAAGCGAGGCAGCTGTTAGTACCATTTTTGTAAGTCATTGGTATGACTCGACCGGGGATCGAACCCACGACCTCCCGCATCCGAGTCGGACGCTCTAACCACTAGGCCACCGGAGCGGTCGACACATAAGACGGTGACTTTTTACAGTATGGGTATAACATGAACGATTGTAGATACGTTGTTTTACATGGCATTATAATCAGTGTCAACTTGGGAATAACATAAATGATTGTAGGTACGTTGTTTTACATGGCATAATAATAGTGTCAACTTGGAATAACATGAATGATTGTAGGTACGTTGTCTTACATGGCGTCATAATCAGCGTCAACTTGGGAATAACATGAATTTTTGTAGATACGTTGTCTTAAATGGCATAATAATCAGTATCAACTTGGGAATAGCATGAATGTTTGTAGGTCCGTTGTTTTACATGGCATAATAATCAGCGTCAACTTGGGAAAATACAATACAACTAGCTATCAAAATGAGCCAGTGGCGTTTCTGTTAATTACTGACCGAATTTGTAATTTTAAAATAAATGACCAAGACTTTGACTTTAAAGTAAATGACCAAGGCTGTAGCTTTTAACTAAATGACCAAGGCTGTAGCTTTCAAGTAAATCAGATAAACTGTTGCTTTTAAGTAAACAAGTAAGACTGTAGCTTTTAAGTAAATGACATAAATTGTAGCTTTTAAGTAAATGAGCAAGACTGTAGCTTCGGTTGATAAAAGCAACAATCAAACTCAATGAACTTTAGAAAAAAGAAGATGAAAAGAATTACTCGTTGATAATTTGTTTGAAATAATACTTAATGTCTGCAAAATAAAGAAGCCATTGATATCCGTTGATCGCACATCTGAGGAATTTAAAAACGTTGCTTCCCGAATTATATCGTCTTTGTATTGGGGAAAAAATAAAGGAGGAAAACGATGCTAAATTGCCTGAATTCGTTTATAATTTCAGTGTGTGTTGTTAATATTAACTTCCAAAGTAATCGTTTCCCATCATTACACAACATAATACGATGGCAGGAGGGAGCTTCAGTGAATACAGAACAAACACATCTGCGAGGTACGGTACATTAATCAACACCGATGGGGAAAATGTAGTCCATTATCATGAGACGCACAAAGGCAATTGAAATTCTTTAATTTGACTGCAGAGGCAACTTACAGGAGGACCCGAGATTCTCGCGGGTTAAAGGCATATAATCTTTTCTCAGTAACATCTTTTTTATTTCTTGTTCATTCTTCTAAAATCCATTTCTAAACTTAAACGAGCCGGTCATTAAACAGCAGTAATCAATACCAGTGTGTGCATGTGTGTGTACATCTGTGTGCCTGTCTGAGTATGAATTTACTTTGGGTTTGTTCTTGTTTTGGGTTTTTTTTTTTTGGTATATTCTAAGGCAACTGAACGACTACAATTAGGAACAATATTGTAATAAGCTACAGACTCCGAGTTTTCTAACCACATCATTTACGTAAATAATTTTGTTTTAGTTTTCTATCCACCGCATTTATGACAAAAATACTTGATTTGTTTGAGTACCGTATGCAAAAATAGCCATGCTGTGCTGTAAAATAGCCATGCTGTACAATAGCCATGCTGTACAACAGCCATGCTGTAAAATGGTCATGCTGTACAACAGCCACGCTAAGAAAAGGATATCATTACTGTTTTTATCATTAGTATTATTTCCTGATTTTGTCGCTGCATTTCTTCAGAGAGAGAGAGAGAGAGAGAGAGAGAGAGAGAGAGAGAGAGAGAGAGAGAGAGAGTATACAAAATATCAATAATATTTCCTTGTAGCGGAGAGGGAGAAGGGGAAGCACAAAAACAACAAAAAATGTTTTTATTTATTAGCAATTTTAACCATTCTCCCCTCCTCCATTTTCTCATTGGCTGAAACGTCTTCTGTGGAGTAGACGATTTGTTTTAGTGGGTAAATTATTATCATCCTAGGTAACTTGAGGTTCTTATACAACGATGATCAACACAGACCCAGATGTTTCGTTTTAAGAATGCTAATTCAGATCATATTCGTTGCTATATATCGTTGTAATGATGTTAATTTATGTCATATTCGTTGCTATATGTCGTTGTAATGATGTTAATTTATGTTAGAGGTATTGCGACATGTCGTTGTAATGATGCTGATTTATGTCATATTCGTTGCTATATGTCGTTGTAATAATGCTAATTTATGTCATATTCGTTGCTATATGTCGTTGTAATGATGCTAATGTGCTACATGTCGTTGTAATGATGCTGAGTTCTGTCATATTCGTTGCTACATGTCGTTGTAATGATGCTAATTTATGTCATTCGTTGCTACATGTCGTTGTAATGATGTTAATTTAGGTCAGAGTTATTGCTTCATTTCGTAGAAATGCTTTCAAATAAACAGTGTCAACCGACCTGCCGGTGCATTATGCATTTCTAATTCCTAATCTCAACATCTTACGTTAAACGCATTTTTGATAAATTCTGGCAGCTTTAAATTTCCACCAACTGCTCAGAAATCAAAAGCAGAACGTCTTTCGTGCGCTACATCATTAAGAAAGTCGAATGCTTACGACAACAGACCGCACAACACACAAAGATGTTTATGTTTACTGAACAAACAATTAAAAACATTTTAATAAAATTAAGAAATAAAACATCCACACCAGAACAACCCTATTTGTCTCTCCCCCCCCCCCATCGGTTTTAGCTTTTGATAATTCTTTCACTAAGTGTCCAAACTATATGAACCCGATCCCCCTCCCCCTCCCCTCCCCCATCAATTTCACCATACTTACAATTTGTTTTCGTTGGAACATCAGCATCAACGAAAACCCCACTGTCGCCTCCCGACGCTTTCGAATATTCAACATCATCATGCGGATCGTGACCATTATGACGTGCTTTAGCCTTCATTCGACGGTAATTTTTGAAGACCACGTATCCAAGGAGACCTACAACAACTGCTCCTAAAATAGCACAATAGAGTGGGATGATATCAGCGTCGTCGTCATCGTCCTCTTGTATTACAGGCTGCTCTACACTTGGGGGCTGGGTCTCTTTAGGAATGTCTATAAAAAAAAAAAAGTAGGACTGTCATATTTCCAAGACTGAACAAAGTTATTGTGAGGTATCATCGCCTTTTCTGACACTCATTATTTAAAATGATATACGTTAGGGGTATATATCACGTCTGATATCGCGATACAATACATAGATCCCGATACGATACGTATCGCTATTGATGTTCCAAGCTTCTCTGCATGCAAATGACAAATCAGCACTTTTAATTTGTCACCACAATTCAGTACCATTTGCTTTTACTTGTTTTTCATTTACCTAAATAAATGCTGTTGTTGTTGTTTGGGGTTTGAAAATGTTGTTGTTGTTGTTGTTGCTGTTGTTTGGGGTTTGACGCCATTTTTCAGCGCATGGTAGGCTATACATGGCGGCCGGTATAACTAGTGGAGGAAGAACCTGGGAAATCCTAGTAAAAACCGTCGACCCACTGGAAACTACTGGCACGCTTTCTCACATTCCCAAATTGGCCGAGCTCGAGACTTGAAAGCACGCAAACTGAGGTGTGATAACAGATCAGTAACGGCAAGCGCTTTAAACCAACCGGCCACACGGGGCTCCTCTAAATAAATGAAAAGTGTATTCCATTATCACAGTTAGTCGTAATATGACATTTAACAGGAAACTGAAAGAAAAAATAAAATGGGCAAAAAAAATACTAGACCAGTCAATAACTCTTGCAATGCTATCTAATTTCAATTTTAACGTATAAAATTACACAGTTATTTTAACATATAAGGTTGTATCGTGTGTACCGCTATAGGTGTCGGTGAGATAAACTGTAACGCCAGAAAAATATCGACATTTCCAAAACCTATTTCTGTACTACTTCTTCATTGCTAGTATGCACATACAATTATATATAAGGTGGTATGGGGGCCCTAATATAATCTTTTGGAAACACACACACACACACACACACACACACACACACACACACACACGCGCACAAACACACACACACACACACACACACACACACACACATATATATATATATATATATATATATATATATATAGAGAGAGAGAGAGAGAGAGAGAGAGGTACATGATAAGACTTTGCCCTCCCCCCAATGTAAATTGGATTAGAGACGACTCGCTCTAGGTTAAATGTGTTGCCAAACATGATTTATATTATTCTTACGGTACACATTAGTTTGCTTGACTTAACTTTGACTATTCAACATGAAAACGTCAATAAGATCAAACGGCGTGCTTCTGATTTGGCAAAGTTTTGAAACGATTTCATTTCACAATAATTATTTTTTCTTGTCCATTGCAGTGTAATGCAGAAAGTTTAGATATCATGCCTAACTTGGACTGCCTGTTGATCTACCTTTAAATTAAATTTCATGGCATGTTGTCCATCGATATTATTACCTACTTTATTTCTTTCAAAAATCACTAATGTGCCAAGAGTTGTTTAATTCTGATCTCGTCTGTAATAGAAATGTCTGCCGGTTGCATGATTTTAAGCGTAAACGATACGCCTAAAAGTGAAACGGTATGTACATTCCTTGTTCTAAGTGCGACTAAGCCTTGGTCGGTGAACCATGTGACTGCCCGAATGTCATGTGACTGCCCGAATGTCATTGTTTGTATCCATGAAATTATTCGTATATGATCAGCGTCATATATCATAATTGTTATTAACAACAACTACGACGACAACAATATCAAAACAAGGACAGCAACAAAACAACGTCCACGTTGATAATATCGACGATAACGACTATACAACTAGTGTGACGCAAATAATTAAGACAACGTAGAAGTCGGCGATAACAGCGAGGACTGCTGTTAACTACTGTACCATTGTAGTTAATGCGTAGTTTCTTTGTTTCGTATACAAGTATCAGCAACACGAAAAACCCCACACAAAACCAAGAAGTCTTCCTCGGAAACCAGTGTCACGCCAGTGAATGGCGTTATAATTTTGCTTCTGCAAGTGAGACTTGAACTCCTGGCATATCAGTATTTTAACATTATAAAGGTGAGACTCGAACTCCTGACATATCAGGATTCCAAAATTATGAAGGTGAGACTCGAACTCGGGGCATATCAGTATCTTAACATTATAAAGGTGAGACTTGAACACCTGGGATATAAGTATTCTAATATTAAAAAGGTGAGACTCGAACTCCTGGCATATCAGTATTTTAACATTATAAAGGTGAGACTCGAATTCCTGGCATATGAGGATTCCAAAATTATACAGGTGACACTCGAACTCCTCGCATATCAGGGTGCTACATGTAACATTATAGAGGTTAGACAGGAACTCCTGGCACACAGGAAACAAACATTATATCTGTAATTGTACAAAACGTTGAAGCTGAATATAGCAACTGATGTAAAAGATGAGACTTTCAACAAAAAAGGAAATGATAATAACACAGCATGTTAGGGAAGTAGCATTTTATCTTGTTGGGTGATGGATGACATTTAATTTCCAAACAAATATTTTTCTTCTCTCTCTAGATACTTATTTTGATTTTCACCTAACATTATGGATAAAAACAAAAACACTTTTCCTCAATAAATCAAAGAATATTTTTTTCAAGTTATTTGCAGGCAGGAAATTAAGAATAAAAGCAATTAGAAGATAACTTTCACTATGGCCACAACTTCATCCCACTTTTTTCCAAAATTGTATGATCGATCTCTAAATCTGGTTCTTACAATCCCAAAGAGATGTTTTTCAAGACGTTTTCAAGCATTTCCAAAAGTTTTCAACGAAGTTTATCACAGAAATGTAATTTTATGTTATTTTTGTTTATTATGGCATCCATAGGTGCCACTACAGCAAAGGGGCTCCACTTCATCCAGTAACTACTGTTGTCCTTTAATCCACCAAATTATATCCAGTTTTATTTATTTATTTATTTTGGAAAATGTCAATAACTTAAATTCTGACCTTGAAAACTGATATATTTTATTTAGTTTTATCTTTATGCATTTCTTAAATTCAAGGAGTCGGGGTTAAAAAAATTAAGGGAGTTTAATAGCACATATTCAACGCCTTTTCTAACGCATTCAAAGCCTTTTATAACACTTTCAATGCCTTTTATAATGCATTCAAGGCCTGTTATAACGCATTCAAGGCCTTTTGTAACGCATTCAATGCCTCTTATAACGCATTCAAGGCCTTTTAAAATACATTAAAAGGCCTTTTGTAACGCATTCAATGCCTGTTATAACGCATTCAAGGCTTTCTATAACACATTCAAGGCCTGTTATAACGCATTCAAGGCCTTTTATAACACATTCAATGATTTTTATAACATATTCAAGGCCTTTTATAACACATTGAAGGTCTTTTATAACACATTGAAGGCCTTTTATAACGCATTTAAGGCCTTTTGTAACGCATTCAAGGCCTTTTTCATAAAAGTGAATTTTCAACAAACAAAATAATTATAACCTCTCAAATTCAAGGATTTTTTCAAGGTTGCACAAACTAAGTTTAAAGGTTGTACCAACCAAGTCTAAAGGTTGTACCATCCAAGTTTGAAGGTTGTACCATCCAAGTTTGAAGGTTGTACAAACCATGTTTACAGGTTGTTGGCTCCGTGGTGACAGTCTTCGCAGGCAATATTAGAATTGGATTTTTTAAACGTACTTTTAAAATTTTACAGTCATATCGCTACGGCGTCTGCAGTGTGGCAGTTTTTAGTGATGTCTAGCACTGGGGCATCATGCCGCAGACATGTGGCATGATGTCCCACCCAGTCACATTATTCTGACACCAGGCCGACCAGACCTAACACTAATCTCTTAATGCTGAGCGCCTAGCAAGGAAGCTGCGAGTACCATTTTTTATTAAGTCTTTGGTACGACTCAGCCGGGGTTCGAACCCGCGACCCCCGCATCCGAGTCGGACGCTCTAACCACTTAGGCCACCGGAGCGGTCCAGGCAGTACTCTAACCAAAGACACTGAGTTAAAAAACGAGTTCCCGAATTTTGACAGGCAATGCAATAACCGAGTTTAAAAGAAAACAAATAAACACCCCACCCCTACCCCCTAAAAAAGAGTTCCTGACTTTTGGCAGGCGAGACAATAAGTAAGAAACAAGCTACCAGCTTCACTGAGGGAAGAAACGGTGGAACAGTGTACATGACAAAGTGTATATGGCACGATAGAGGAAAACGAAATGTATAGAAACTTCATATTAATATTCAGAGAAAGAGCGGCCCACTTTTCTCGCCTGATTTCACTTCTCGTCTGCTTGAATCATTTCCCTAGTCGATAATCTTTGAAGCGAGCTAACAGCCCCGCCGAACGCTAGAAATAGTAATAAAAAAGCAGAAATTTTCCTCCATAATTTGCCAAGCCCAGAGGTTATAAAGACCTCGCAGATGAAAATTTCAGTCAGTGATGAAAAATGACTAAATTGTATTTTCATATATTTTCTCCATCAGCAAAGGAATTCTCGCTTTGATGCCAGTGGGGGTCCCAGCGGGGAGGAGAAATGAAGTAAATTATCAACGGATTATAAAGGGCCCCGCAGGGGGGACACAAATTACCCGGTTAATGTGATGACTTATGGCTTCAAACTAAATATGACAAATAACCGCAATTAAAGACCAGCTTAAACCCTTCAATGATTTTTCAAATTTATCACCAATATGTACACGGTCTTGATGCTTTTTCAATGCATTCCCCTGTAACACTGCAGGTAACGTTAAGCATGGGCAACCCATGTTCAATACAAATGTTATATGAATTAACTTTGCTATCTATCTGATCTATAAAATACAAATTCAAAGACATTTAGAGTTGTACTTTTTTACGTATTAGTCCGAGTCCGCTCTGTAACCATTTCTTGTTCTGAATACTATCTTTGTAATTTGGATTTTTTTAATCATCAACACAAAAAAAAAACCTATTTTTCCCATCAATATTATTAGTTTACAGTTTAAATTAAGTTAAAACATCTGTTATCTGTTCAACTCTTCAATCAGTTCTCGTTTACATCATCCCGCCCCCATAAACCCCCCACCATAACATAAAAATTAAGCGTATTTGACATAGCAGAATTAGTCAAAGTTTTTAAAATTTTAAAAAAGTCTCGCTCGCTGGATTAAACCTTTGTATGATGAAAGGAAAGAAAGAAAAAAAACTGGTGAAGATTATAAAAGCGATCGAATGTTTTGCACGTTTATTCCTGGCCTCATGAATCATAGTCAAAGTACAAGGATATAACGTATCAGTCTTATATATCCATCCGTCCGTCCGTTCGTCGCGACTTGATTAAGCTCAGCGTTTCGGCCAGTTTCGGGCACTGTAGTGGGAAGGGGGGGGGGAGGATTTGTTCTACAAATCTCTGGTTGAACATCTTGGATAATAACAATGAAGTGTCCAGAAAATCGGATCACCTTATTCACGATAATATATGACTGCGTTATCTCTAATGACAACTTGAGACCTTCCTCAAATCGGATTATTGTCTCTGTATTTTTAATAACAAATGACAGTGCATCACAAGACAGTGTATCATACGACAGCGTATCATACGACAGTGCATCACAAGACAGACAGCGCATCACAAGATATACAGTGTATCATAAGATAGCGTATCATACGATAGTGTATCATATATAGCATATCACAAGATAAACAGTGTATCATAAGATAGTGTATCATAAGACAGACAGTGCATCACAAGATTAACAGTGTCTCATAAGACAGCGTATCATACAATAGTGTATCATAATATAGCATATCACAAGATAGTATATCATAAGATAGCGTATCATAAGACAGACAGTGCATCACAAAATAGTGTATCACAAGATAGTGTATCATAAGAGAGCTAATCATAAGATAGTGTATCACAAGATAAGCGTATCATAAGATAGAGAGCATCATAAGATACTCAATGCAAACATGTCAGTTTGAGGAAAAGGATTTTAAAATGTTAAGTCATCAGGAGGAAGTTTTTATTCAGGTACGAAATGACCGGATGTAAACGACGAAACATCTCTGAAAACCCAAAAGTTCAAGGCTTTTGTGATTTCTTCAAAAGAAAAAAAAAAAAAATAGACAAAGAAAGCATAAAAAAGGAAAGAAGAGAACAACAAATGTGATGAAACAAAATTACGGTGAAGGTAAATCTAATTCCAACTTAATTTAAGTTTCCATATATCGGCAATAATTTCAACGCTTGCCCTGTGTGTTTACACCTTTTTTAAAAATGACCCTTAATGAACGCAAACTTAGCGTACTGGTCAACTTGTAAAAGGATTGCACGAGTATTGTATTTTCCACCTAAAATGATGTACGAGTGGCCTGTAATGTGCTGAATCTATGATCGTTATCTTTTACCGTTGTATTTAATTCGAATGATGTAAAATATACACGCAATTAAAGAAAGTAACCAGCCAGGTCGCAGAAAAACATCGCTCATCGTTTGCATATATATCCTTTTCATTCCATACTTAAAAAAGATGACCCAGTTCCAATTAATTCCACTAATTTAACGCAGACATATAGGTAAATCAATAACACCAAAGCTAGCCGAGTTCAATGAATCCTTCACTAGCATGACTTTATATATTCATATCTTCAATCGGAACATCCCGTAGCTCGTCTATAAAATGAAGTATTTCTGAAGTGTTTCCGATTAGTCAGTTGGACCCGAAGGTGTTCCGATTGACATTTCTTACCCAACAGCCGTTAAAGGCATTCACATACTTATTGTAGTGGATTGGTTCCTTTAAAAAGATAACGTCACTGGTACAACGATGTAAATTTAATGGTAAAATGCCACTAGTAGAAAACCGCACGCTTTGATAACTGAATCATTCTAAATTTACATTGCGAACTTGCCTCTACGACATCTTTAAGGCAGATTGTGAAGATCTACCCAATTCGTGAAAGGAAAAAAGTCTGGAATTCTTAACTTGCAAAGATGGGGCACATGGCTGACGACATTACAAGGTAACACGCTGTAAACCTCACAAAAGACATGGAAGTTAGGATCCGATAACAGGTTATCAAACGTTCAAACGTTCCAATATTAAATACAATCAACAATTATAAAATTGAGAAAAATCAAGATTTAAAAAAAATGAAAAAAAAATCAATACTGAAAACCATGAGTGGTTTATCAAACGTTCGAAAATTGAATAAAATCAACATTGAAAACTACTGGTTATGAAACGTTCGAAAATTGAATAAAATCAATATAGAAAACTATGGGTTATCAAACGTTCGAAATTAGAATAAAATTAACATTAAAAACTATGGGTTATGAAACGTTCGAAAATTGAATAAAATCAATAGAGAAAACTATCGGTTATAAAACATCCGAAAATTGAATAAAATCAATATTTAAAAAAAAACTATGGGTTATGAAACGTTCCAAAATGTAATAAAATCAAAACAGAAAACTATGGGTTATCAAACGTTCCAAAATTGAATAAAATCAACATTGAAAAATATGGGTTATCAAACATTCCAAAATCGAATAAAATCAACATAGAAAAACATGGATTATCAGACGTTCGAAAACTGAATAAAATCAACATTTAAAAAATTTTAAAAAATCAACAGTATGCAGGAGATTCATTTACATTTCATTATTTTATAACGTTTCAATTCGATATTTTCTATTCTTATACTATAATTATCTTTTCTTGCAATATTTTGCATTTACATCCGATGTTTCTCATTCAATATCATATAAATTCCATTCATACGCAGTATATTTACATTCCCATTCAAGAGTTAACATTTATATATAATGCCTCTTTCATCTCCTAGAAATTTCGGTATATATGCATTAAAATTTACTATTTGCATTAAAATTTATTATTGGCATTAGATTCATTATCTGCATTAAAATTCATTATTTATTACTTGAATGCAGCATGTCTCATTTATTTTCGATAATTATATTCGTATACGATGCTCTTCATTCAATGTTATTCATTTATAGCAAGTCATTTCTATTTGTGGGTAAGTTAAAAGAAATGGCCGTTTCCAGAAGCCACGTGGTGAGTCTACTTGCATTCTCAGGGGCAAGTCATCCAATGCAAATAGTCGTTTCCAGAAGCCATGTGGTGAGTCTACTTGCATTCTCAGGGGCAAGTCATCCAATGCAAATGGTCGTTTCCAGAAGCCACGTGGTGAGTCTACTTGCATTCTCAAGGTCAAGTCATCCAATGCAAGCGACGTATTTGATCCTGTTTGATCAACGTTACTGTTATGTTTTTTTTCTGTGTGGGTTTTTTACTGTATGGGTTTAATTACTGTATGGGTTTCATGGATGTATGCATTTTATTACTGCATGGGTTTAATTACTGTATGGGTTTCATGGATGTATGCGTTTTATTACTGTATGGGTTTTATTACTATATGGATTTTATTACTATATGGGTTTTATTACTGTATGGGTTTTATTACTAGATGGGTTTTATTACTACATGGGTTTTATTACTACATGGGATTTATTACTGTATGGGTTTTAATACTACATGGGATTTATTACTGTATGGGCTTTATTACTACATGGGATTTATTACTGTGTGGGTTTTATTACTATATGGGATTTATTACTGTGTGGGTTTTATTACTATATGGGATTTATTACTATATGGGATTTATTACTGTGTGGGTTTTATTACTATATAGGATCTATTACTATATGGGATTTATTACTGTATGGGATTTATTACTACATGGGTTTTATTACTATATGGGATTTATTACTATATGGGATTTATTACTGTATGGGATTTATTACTACATGGGTTTTATTACTATATGGGATTTATTACTATATGGGATTTATTGCTGTATGGGTTTTATTACTACATGGGTTTTATTACTATATGGGATTTATTACTATATGGGATTTATTACTGTGTGGGTTTTATTACCATATGGGATTTATTACTATATGGGATTTTTTACTGTATGGGATTTATTACTACATGGGTTTTATTACTATATGGGATTTATTACTGTATGGGATTTATTACTACATGGGTTTTATTACTATATGGGATTTATTACTATTTGGGATTTATTGCTGTATGGGTTTTATTACTACATGGGTTTTATTACTATATGGGATTTATTATTATATGGGATTTATTACTGTGTGGGTTTTATTACTATATGGGATTTATTACTATATGGGATTTATTACTGTATGGGATTTATTACTACATGCGTTTTATTACTATATGGGTTTAATTACTACATGGGTTTTATTACTATATGTGATTTATTATTGTGTGGGTTTTATTACTATATGGGTTTAGTTACTACATGGGTTGTATTACTGTATGGGTTGTATTACTGTATGGGTTTTATTACTACATGGGTTTTATTACTACATGGGTTGTATTACTGTATGGGTTGTATTACTGTATGGGTTTTATTACTATATGGATTTATTGCTATATGGGTTTTACTACGATATAGGTTTCATTACTGTATGGGTTTATTACTTTATGGGGTTTATTACTGTATTGGTTTATTACTGTATGAGTTTTATTTACTATATGGGTTTCATTGCTGTATGGGTTTTATTACTGTATGGGTTTCATTACTGTATGGGTTTATTACTTTATGGGTTTATTACTTTATGGGTTTTGTTAATGAATGGATTTTATTATTGAACGATTTTTATTACTGTATGAGTTTCATTACTGTAAGAGTTGCATTACTGTATGGGCTTTATTACTTTACGAGTTTCATTACTGCGTGGGTTTTATTACTGATTATTGCTCAAATTTACAAGACTGAATACTTGGCCCAACAACTTTAATATGTCAGTGTTCGAGTTTGTGTTGTGGAAACGACCAATAGATTCTTAATTACCCACAAGTGTGATTCAGCTGATGATTACCCATAATGCAAATTATCGAACATGAATAATGTACCATAACACAAGAATGGCGGACATATGAATGTAAAATAAATTAATACGAATGGCAGACATTGGATATGAATGTAAAATAATTAATATGAATGGCAGACATCTGATATGAATGTAAAATAATTAATATGAATGGCAGATATCGGATATGAATGTAAAATATGAATGGCAAAAATTGCATATGAATGTAAAAAATTGAATATAAATGGCAAAAATGGGATATGAATGTAACATATGTATGGCAAAAATCAGATATTAATGTAAAATATGAATGGCAAAAATCGGATATTAATGTAAAATATTGAATATGAATGGTAAATTATAAGATATGGATGAACAGCAATGACTGTGAATGAAAACTGTCGCATACAAAAGATAATTGTCGAATACGAACGAGAAATATTCATATAAATGATAAATATTAAATCTGAGTCCAAAATATCAAAGAAGCTTAGGATGTTTTGGATGCCGATGCAAAAATAATCGCACACAAAAGATACTTATCAATTACGAATGGGAAAAATCGAATAGGAATTCCAAAATGATGGAATAGAAACGAAACTTAGTTTGTAGTTTCTCGCAGAAGACAGGTCTTTACCTTTTGAAATATACACTAAATTTGAAGTCATTATTTCGATTTTAATTTGAAAAAGTAAACAAAAAATTTGGCTTGTTTGCATCAATTGCACTCTGTTGATCTACGGTTGATATAAAACGGCATTACAAAGGGATCTGTGTGCTGCATCTAGAAATGTCAAAATCAAATTGCTTAACTAATGGGCAAAATAAAAATGCTTTCACACGTGTTTTCAATTCATTTGATACCGTTAGGGTTAGGGTTTATCTGCTTAACTAACGGACAAAAAGATTGCCTTTTACACACGTTTTTAAATCGTTATTTCTTTTCTACATAAATGTGGAGATTATGAATTTAACTCACCTTCTATGCCCTTATAAGTTAAAACTGCCACCATATTGTTAAATGTGAATCCATTGTCTGTAGGGTGCGTACGCTCCCAACTGATTTCCGAACAAATACAATTTTGGTAATTTTACCCTGATCATTTTCTAGTCTGCATTTTTTTAAAAAGTTTTATTTTTCTTTTCTCGTAATGATATTCAATTTATATTAGAGAAAAAAGTATGATATTTTACGATTGACTGTACCACGTGACTACTCAAGAGACATCACACCTGCAGAGTTAATACTTAAGTCTGTCTACACTGTATATGCACTGAGGATTCGCCGATATTAGTCTTGGAAAAATGCGGCAAAGGCAATATTCCCTGCGGTTTGATTACTTGAAACACACACGCTTTGATCTCATCCCTTGAGAAAGCGTTGACATTAGTGATATTATGACGTCATAATGTACATGACGTCTATAAGGCATTTTGGCTTACATATTATTCTTGCACCATTCTTCCTGCCTGAGACTAATAGAACCTATGCTGGGGTTTTTGGACCGAAACAAAGAAATCCCAAGGGGTTTCATTATTTTTGTCTCCCCCGCGAGGCTATGCCGAGTGGTGAGAGAAATAACATAACCCTGCGACTATGATTTCCTTGTCTTGTTTCAAAAACCGACACAGATTATTTTACTCAACCAATTTTTTCTTTTCTCAGTTAAATTAAAATATACGCTGCATTTTTGGAATACAGCTAGCAGATTGAACGCCATTATTACTTCTCAACTGATATGAAGGTAAGCCCTGCCGAGTCATACTGGAGACTTTTTAAAAAAATATGGTACTAGCAGCTGCCTCGCTTCGCGCTTAGCATTAAAGGGTTAGTATTAGAACTGGTCGTCCTGGTGTCAGGATAATGTGACTGGGTCGGACATCATGCTACGTGTCTGCAGCATGATGCCCCAGTTCTAGACATCACTATAAACTGTCATGCTGCAGACACTGTAGTGATATGACTGAAAAGTGTCAAAACTACGTTAAATATCCAAATCTCTCTCATACACATACCGTATATAAAGGTTATCAGGTCTTACACTCTTGTATAATATATGAATAATTATCTAGGTGGAATCTGACTATATATGCCACTCTTAGAAAGGAAAAAAAAAAAATGAAGAAAAAGGTTATAATTGTTATGTGTCGGAAGTACCGCACAACGAGTGGCCGGGAGCACCGTCCTATTGTTTGTTATATAATAAATACTGCCCATCAATACGAATATGTTAATGACGGCAATGGGTTAACCTGTTGACCCTAAGTACACAAATTCTACCCATGAGAAAATAGAAACATAAACACATTTGATTATATTATTATTATTATTATTATTATTATTGTATTATCATATTTAATTGGTGTGTGTGTGTGTGTGTGTGTGTGTGTGTGTGTGTCAAAATGTTTTGCATGGTGTTATCAAGGTTGGAGAGACCTTAAGCTGCTTTATGAGTGAAATTCTTTTCCTTATATTTGTTGTTGTTGTTATTATTGGTTTTAAAACAACTCCGTCAGCCACAGCAGAAGACAACAAGGGTTTCTTTTTAAAAGTAGTTCCTAGCGCGTGGACAATATGACTGTCTCAGTCTCGACCGGATTGAGATAAGAAAAGTAAGGTTAGTACAACAGCTAGATTGCTCTGTCGCATGGGTGAGGAAAAACAATTGTATGTCTTTGCTTCAAAATGTGTAATTTGACATTCTTTGTTTTCAGTTTTTAATTTTATGTATCCATAGTCCATTTACATAGTGCCACCTAGTGCCCCAAAATTTGTGGCGCCTCATCTTCAGCTCAATTCATTTTTCTCCCCAACCTGGTCTTCTAGCTACTTGATTCAACGAATAAAACAATATTTAGTCAACCAGTCAACGAATAAACAATATTTAGTCAACCAGTCAACGAATAAAACAATATTTAGTCAACCAGTCAACGAATAAAACAATATTTAGTCAACCAGAGAAACTACGTCGAGTTCAAACCGAAGACAATTGATGTCCTGAATATCTGAGGTTGACTTTTACAAAGGAGTATATGCACTTAACACATTAATAATTAACTTACAAAATTACATCTGTTCTTCTTTTTATTCCGAATGTTTTCCAAAAGTTGAATTTAGCCTAAATATTTTCCACAACATCCCTTTCGGGCGCCATGATAACATACGTGACACGCACCATACATTGTCCAAGGTTCATAAATAAACTGTAGTTGTAATATTCGAAATTAATTTGTGATAAATACAACTATTTGTAAAACGATTAAGAATTTTTGGGAATTATATTTTTTTAAAAAGAATAATGAAAAGATACTTAAAATATTAAATTCATAACAAGCTTACGCATGAATTTCCGTAGATTCCTTACTGACGGAAGCTCCTTAACACGTACCGCCGGGAACTAAAACTGCGATAAACCGGTATACCGCGGTCAATGCTCTCAAATATCAACCAGAACACTCAGGAAGCTATACCGAAAAGATAATTCATTTTCTATCTGCACGAATTGTTTTTTTCATACGCTAAAATCTCTCTCTCTCTCTCTCTCTCTCTCTCTCTCTCTCTCTCTCTCTCTCTCTCTCTCTCTCATACACACACATATGCATCGAACCCACAAGAACTTCAACTGTTGTTTTGTTGCACATAGTATTACATGTGAGAGATAGTGATGATTGTCTAATACATACATACTTTATTACATGTGAGAGACAGAGATTGCTACCTAACAGGTCTATAATTTATTACTTGTGAGAGATATACAATATCACTCAATACATCTATACTTGATTACATACGAGAGATTATATATATATATATATATATATATATATATATATATATATATATATATATATATATATATATATATATATATATATACCACACTCATTAAAAAAAATAACATGCATTTAAAAGTGTTGGTATAAAAGCAATTTGATATACCAATACTATTGGTATATCAAATTGTGATCCGCCCATGGCGCAATAATACGCATATATGAACATTCTCGCGAGCGTCTGCAGTCAATTTCCACGCATTAGTCACTAGTGACGTATGAAAAATAACGATGAAAAGTATTAATAATCCCCGTTTTCTAAATTAATTTAATATAGTACACATTTTCATCACAATTCTTTCTGCTTTCTGTTCTCCCCTCCTCTCTCATGCATAACGGACAAACTGCTTAGAAATGTGGAATGAGAGAGAAATGGAATTTTGGCTGGATTAAAACATTGAAATAGAAATTACACCAAGTAACCTACAAGAATATGGTTCGTCCTAACGATACGTGTGCACTTTCCTTGGGATTTATCTACAGTGTTTATCAATGACACAATGTTGCAAACCAGTAAATTCCTCGGTTACGTGGTACACATACTGTGATATATTTAAAGACATTTTTTTTCGTTTATTCTTAAACATACCATAATGTTCTAAAAAGATCTATTATTATTATTTAAATATAAAAATGTTCAAAGCTAGCTCTCTCTCTCTCTCTCTCTCTCTCTCTCTCTCTCTCTCTCTCTCTCTCTCCCCCATCGTAGCAGGATACGGGCTAAAATCTATGAAATGGCGAACTTAGAGAATTTTCGTTTGTCATCCCACGATATCTCTGGACTTATGAATGATGGTAAAAGTTAAGTCAAACCGATTAAAGGATGAGATAGAGACAGACAGACAGAGACAGAGACAGAGTTTTAAAGCCAAACCGACGAGAGAGAGAGAGAGAGAGAGAGAGAGAGAGAGAGAGAGAGAGAGAGAGAGAGAGAGAGAGTTTGTGGTCGGCTGTACTGTTGCTAAAGCAGAATAATGACTTAGATCAACTGTAAATATATTAAAATATTTTAATTACCTCTTGTTGGTTCGTCAGTTGGCTTAATTTCTATTCCACATTAATTTCCATGCGCCGGTATTTGAATGGTGTAGGTATCTAAGTGTTGCTACTGCTCTACTTTTATCATTACAACCATCTTTCATGTTTAAATCATAAGTGTGTATTATATTGATTTAATCAATGTGGAGAAAAATAGAAACCAAGAAAGAAAACAATCAACTTATCAATATGCAGAGGTGATTGTAAATAGCCACTAAGGCAGAGAACTACATTTTGTAGCGGACACATTCGGGGATGTGAGGAGTTCATTCATTAGGTCAATACACGGCTGCCTGTAGTAAATCTGAACTCCGTTCAGAGGGCAAATATATGTATTTGTATGTGATATAAATAAAATATATGTACAGTATGTACGCTGTATCAATGATATACCACTCGTTGTATACATTTTTCATTAAAAGGAAACTCAGCAAGCTTCGTTTCCTTTTAATGAAAAATTTATACATCTCGTGGTATATATATATATATATATATATATATATATATATATATATATATATATATATATATATATATATATATATATGCTATTAACTATCTGCCTCTCTCATAATACAACAAAATACACAAAAATAATCGCTATCGCTTTCTCTATCTCTGCCAAAGTTGTTTAATTGCCATTGCTATCGATCACACCATTTGTGGTTTCTGTTCGATGTTAAAATTTGCATACTGATGCGCAAGTTACCCAGGTATTTAATAATTCACCTGTTTAGGGCTAATGTTCAAAGGGAAAACCAAATGGCTTGCTCCTATTCTGATTTATTCTGAATAATTGGTTCTTTGATGTTGAATATTGCGCAATACAGCCTTCCCCAGAGTCATTACTCAAATGGGAGGCTCATTGAAGGAAATTTCACGCGACTGAGATTCAATGAAACAGAATAAACATCTTGTCTGATTTGCAGGGCCGACGGGGGGCAACCGGGTTTATATCCCCGGGGCCTGGGCCTGTAATGGGGCTGAATAACATATTTTAATTTTAAAAAAGAAAAATTTTGTTTGAACAAGAACAAGGAGAAGCTTGAGTGTTTCTAACCCCCAGGGCCCGTGATCTCTCTCTACGGCTCTGTCCGATTGTGCGTGTGTGTAAGAATTGTTCGTGCATTGTGCTAGCTTAATCGGTCTTGGCATTGTATACACGTGCATCTTAAAATAGTCCATAGAGCCACAGTACACTTGGGAAGTCTGCCAAGTGACCAATTTATTTCTGGACCAGTACCTGTTTGTTTTCATTTTTGATTTGTTGGCCAGGTTGGGGGCGGGGGGTATTTATTTACATAAATATTTAACTTAGTGCAGAATCCGTACTTGCAATCAGCTATGTGTGCACATTTACAGAAAAATAGATTAAGGGAAAGATGTTATAATTTTTAAAAGGCTTACATGAAATAAATGTTACAGGTAAAACAGGTAATACGTAGCCTTTTAAAACGGGTTAACATTTGCTCTATAATCTGCACTCCTTTAGAAAACTCCTTTCATCATGTCACAGCCAAAAATCCCCACTCCCACCCCAGCATAACATATCCAAGCCTCACTCAACATATTCAAGCCTCACACCCAGCCCTCCATAACATATTCAAGCCCCCCTCCCACTCCTCCTTTCCTTCACCGTCTCATCACTAAATAGATTAATAATGAAAGAGAGACATAAATTAAAGTTTAGACTGACAGACACATAGATGGACAGACAAATGCATTCATATATTTAGACGTACAGTTATATGTGCAGGCATACACACAGACAAACAAGTTGAAAGGGCGGTAAATCATATTTCATGTATGGGCATATATGTTTGTGCATGCGAAAAATATTCAAGTATGCTGCCTTCAGTAATCGAATGAAATTTATTCAAGTAGGACACAAGCGGTCGAGACTAACAAATGAACGTAGGATTGATGTTTGAAAAGACACTTGATAATTTGTAAATGGTCTTTCTGTTCGCCATCATGTAAATCTAAAGTACAAAGCTCAATGAACCACGAATAAGAGACGCAGATCTACTATCCAATATGGCGTTGGCAGATTTAGTTCTATGCTGTTTTTGTTTTTGTTCCGATTTTGTTTTATTGTCAGAAGTGGAATAAACACTGAGGGCGATGATCACTTGCTGCATTACAGTGAACGGTTATTTACCGTGATTATACAGCAGCAATCGGTTATAGTTATAGTTTAAAAAGGACGATATCGGGGCGAAAATGATAGAATGGATCTCGATTTACGGCTTACGGATAATGTCTCGGTATTTTGGTTAAATTATACGTTGTTTGTTCACAGTAAATCGCCGTTCGCTGTAAACAGCTGCAGATTTGTGTCAAGATTGCTCGTCGTCGGCTGCGCATTGTTCGAGAAACGCCCTATTCTTAGTTTCTGACATCTTCGCCAGCCAAGGTTCCGATATGATAACCCTATCTACACCTTGGCGAATCGAACAGACATTTTCGTGCTTTGTCCTAGCAACATCTATTGGATTTCATTAGTTGCCTCCCTTAGTATGTAATGCCAACTAACCAATAGCGTCTAACGGCGGTGCATTGTACGTCGGCCGAAAAAAGCGGAGTCAATTGACTCAAAAAGGATACTTTGTAAGTTTAACATCGAAAATATGAATACGTATCAGAGGGAAGCCATTACAGGTGTATTCAACTGAACTGTATTTGTACAACATGGACCGGCAGTGGATAATTGCTTATTTATTAGTGCCTTCAAGTTGTGTTCTCCCCTTGTCTCGATTATGCCGGAACAGTGTTCAAATTTGAGCAACTTAATGTTGATTGAATGCATTGGCTTTCCACCGAATCCAATGAAATTCACAGATCCGATGCACGGAAATATCTGCTTGATACGCCAAGGTGTAGATAGGGATATGATATTGGAACCTTGGCTAGCGCAGACGAGTCTTTAGATTGTTGTTTATTTTAATGCTAACAAGGTGCTTGTTACATAATGCCGAGGAAATGGGAGCTAAATGCCTTGCCCAAGGGACACATATAAGGCAGCCAACCTGGGCTGGCCTGAGTGGGTATCGAACCCACGACTCGTGGATTACCATGTATCGAATTATTCAAATAGCATACTTAATGTCACTAAGCCTAATGTTTTATTCACGTATTGTTTAAATTACATCTTGATTTCTTTTCATGTGGCTATTCTTAAATGAAATTTGCAGACTCGTAGCCTTCATGACGTACCGATACCCACTGCCTTCTGGTTGACAGTGTATTCATTTTGACTATAACTAGAAATGGCGATATAGTAGAGGTATATACGACATAGTAGAAACATGTGATGTAGTCGAGACACCGACGATAGAGTAGAAATGACGACATAGTAGAGGTATATACGACATAGTAGAGACATGTGGTGTAGTCGAGACACCGACGATAGAGTAGATCTGACGATATAGAAGAGGTATATACGACATAGTAGAGACATGTATGTAGTCGAGACACCGACGATAGAGTAGAAATGGCGATATAGTAGAGGTATATACGACATATTAGAGACATGTGATCTAGTCGAGACACCGACGATAGAGTAGAAATGACGATATAGTAGAGATAGAGACGATTGAGTAGAAACATAAAATATAGATTAGAGACAGAGACAGTAGAAATATAGACGACAGATTAGAAGTATAGACGATATAATAGAAATATAGATAATAGAGTAGAGACAGAGACGATACAGTCGAGACCAAGACGATAGCGTAGAGACATATATAATAGACGCACTGACGATAGAACAAAATTGTAGATGACAGAGTAGAAATAGAGACGAAAGAGTAGAAATAGAGACGATACAGTCGAGACACATGGGACATAGTATAGACACAAATGATAGTGTAGAGACACGATTGACCTAGCATATTAATAGCGTTATGTATAATACTGAACTCTGTGTGTGTGTGTGTGCGTATATATATATATATGTGTGTGTGTGTGTGTGTGTGTGTGTGTGTGTGTGTGTGTCTTTAATAAGGTTAATAAATGACTATTAGTATTAGGATATTAACACAGAAGGAATGCCTAAGAGAAATGAAATGTACATTTGAAGTCACAATGAATAAGTTTTGAAAGTAAATACTTCATTTCTTCACGTATGAAAGATCTGAGACCCATTATCTCCAGCCACTTTTGTCTTAACTACTAATTTCTGTGTTTCCTTTATTTGTCGTTGTTTTATCTCTAAAGTTATACGTACGAATCTCGATGCATGTTTAACCCCTCAGACGATCCTCGTCTAATTTTTAACATGCGACTGACGAAAGGCCGCTCGGCATAGTCGTTTTTATGAGTCAGATTGAATGATATATACCGTATGCGCCCGTAGAGAAGCCCGCTTCGTATTCAATTTATCCGCCAATTGCAGGCGCACAGCTTGTTTGAAGCACGAGTTAGTCTTGCAGAAAACAAAGAGAATCATAGATGCTGACGTTGACGTAATTTATTATGACGTTCAACGTAAAGTTTAATATTTCTAGACTTTGTTGTCAGCAGCGAACGCATATGAAATCGAATAAAGGTGGAAAATCGTTATTTTTTTCACTGTGTTCAAGGAGCAGAATTTACGACCATCTTTAACAAACTGTTTTATATCTTGGCATGTGGTCGATATCTGATACTGTTCCAACTATATATTTTATTCTAGAAATGTCGTGGTGCTTTCAGAAATACTACAGCACTATGTAAGGCATTGTTTGTGTGCTTGTTACAACAATAATTCAGTTTTTACCTTTTCACTGTATTAGACGTAGATGATTCACACATGCAAATGGAGAATATTATAACTGCTCAAACTAATTACCTTCCAATGTAGTTTTAACATTTGTTATCTCAGTTTCGAGTTCCACACCCAACCCATGCAAGTCCAATAAAATCCAACACTTTTATTTTTCTATGTTGAAAATGCATCGGACAAAAACTCTGCTAAGTTCGAAATGGACGGTTTTGTAACTAAGTTCTGAATGGACGGTTTTGTCCGATATTAGTTTTAGGTATGAACAGTAACTCTACTATGTTCCGAATAGACGGTTTTGTCCAAAATTCGTTTTAGGCAAATGGAGAAATGCGTTCAATTTGCACATCAATGGGAGTGGAGAAGGATAGTGCAGGTACATATTAAAGGGGTCATCAATATCGAATGAATAAAGGTCAGGCACAATCAATTTAAACAGTCATAAGACCGAGTTTCAATTAGATAATGGCTATCTACTCGCAATGGAAAGTTTCTGTTAGTTTCCATTTTCGACATTCATGATCAGCTTTGAGTGTACGTATACTGGACATTCAGGGATCTTCACATTATTGTAAAACATGATTCGACGCATGATATAGTGATTCAATGACAATGTTTTATGTGGGTATGAAATTTTTCCTGTCGTTTACACACGTTTCGACTCAAAATAGCGTGATTTTAATGAAAACGTTTTATGTGGGAAAAACTTTTTTGCTGTCATTTCGATACGATTCGACCCATGATAAAGTGATTCTATGAAATGTTATATGTGGGTAAAAGAAATTCCTGTCATTTCCCCACGTCTGGATGCATAATAGCTCGATTCCATGAAAATGTTTCATGTGGGTAAAAATTTTCCTGTCATTTTCCATACGTTTCGACGCATAATAGCGGTTCAAAATTATCATGTTTGCATGTAAGTAACGAGTGTGTTAAGAAGAAAGATTTTCGTCCACTTTTACATTATTTGTAAGCAGCTTGGAAAAGCACTTATGTTCCATTTGCAACGAGACTGGCATATTAACTGGATGGGTGCCGTTTGAAGATTCAGCTTACTTAACATTTTCATTGTTGCTGATACTTTGTCACGCAAGCCAGACAATCTACAACCTGTTTTAATGGCGTTGTAACATGCATCGAGTATATCTGTGTTGAAATACAGAACGGTATTAATAATGAAACAGAAACCATGTGTTGATTAGTTATTTAGTCGTGTTACTATAATTACAAGTAAAGCTACCATTAACCCTAATGTACTAGCTAGATCCACCTGCAAAATGCATAGGACTTGGATCTGCCGTCACATAAAGCAATGACAAATCTGGGTCTATGCAGTTTGTAAGAGTAATTAATTCCAGTAATTATTAGATCCCAAAACACAGACCCTAATCTGCCGGCGCATTACGCGATGACAGTTCATGTTTACAAATGGGCTCGTCTAATAGGCAAGTACAGACAGTATCCATTTCGGGAACAATATATTTTTGTTGAATCTGATCAAAATCAGAGCTCCACTATCCTACGTGAAGGACAGCAGAGATCTGATTTTAATCAGACTGCATGTTTGTTTATATACGGTTCGTTTTTATAGGAAAAAGTAGGCTACGAGAGATAATAGCGTCTTTTTCCTCAAATGGACACCTAGTGCGACATGCAGGAGAGCGCAATTTGTCTCCAATGGTCACCCTGTGCGACATGCAGGATAGCGCATACTGTCCCATTTGGGGGGCGCTCACCAGTTATTATGTCCTTTGGAGAGAGTGACGTACGTAAGGTGAAGTTGTTTGCATTTGAAACATGCACAGTGGAGAGAATGTTGGCATACCTCTATGCTGCTTTGATGTAATGTGGCTGACATTTCTTTGGATATTGTACTTATGGAAATTGTACATGATCTAAGCAGACTGCTAACTAAAATGACTGCTCACTTGTGCTAAAAAAAATAACCCTGAATTAGCCTAAAGTACACTATCTTTAGCACCTATTAAAACTTGGAAAATGAATTTTGCCCAACTAGACAATACCAGCTTCTGAAAGTGCAATGGATGAATTACCAAATAAATAAAATATAAAAAAAGTTATCGGCTCTTATTTGTACAATTTACCTCTGAAGTCCAGGAAGTGAAAATGACCAAGTGGAGCTAGCAGTTTTTTGAAAGGTGCACATCTGGAGTAAGGCCAAGCTGTATACTCTATAACCCATGTTACACCCAATAATCATACATCAAAATAAAGGGAATTAAATGTTCTTTGAACAATACCTAAGATATACAAGGTCTTTTTTAAATAGCCAGTATAACCAGTGAGGAAACCTGGGGAAATTCTTTTTCTTTAAAATTCTAACCTAGGCAAAATACGAAACTGTAGAGCGCCACCTTGGTCGACTTTTGAAACATGCAGGAGAGCGCATTTTGTCCCATTGGTCGACTTTTTAGACATGCAGGAGAGCGCATTTTGTCCCATTTGGTTGACTTTTGCGACATGCAGGAGAGAGCATTTTGTCTTCATTGGTCGCCTACAGCCAGATGCAGGATAGCGCTATTCTGGAATAATGTTACGGAATAATGTACCCCAAACACGATTTAGTGCACATTTGGATGCCTTCTTGTGTTTATCACCATCTCTTGAATGCTGAGCAAGATCCCATTTTCATTAGCTGACTCCTTGATGAAAGCTAATCTCGCCTATGTTCATTCGGTTGATGCAGTTGTATATCAGAATTTATAACATTTGTTTAAGGGAGTTGTATATCAGAGTTTATAACATTCGTTTGAGGCAGCTGTATATTCGAATTTATCACCTACGTTTGAGGAAGTTGTATATCAGAAAGTATCACATTCGTTGGAGGCAGTTGTATATCAGAATTTATCACCTTCGTTTGAGACAGATGTATATCAGAATTTATCACCTTCGTTCGAGGCAACTGTATATCAGAATTTGTAACGTTCGTTTGAGGCAACTGTGTATCACAATGTATCACATTCGTTTGAGGCAGCTGTATATGAGAATTTATCATCATCTATAGAATGGTGTGTGAATTAGTATTCGGAAAGACTCAGTTCATTCTTGAAAGCTACACATCCTTAAAATTACGATAGAAAACCGTTTGCGGATTACTCAAAGACACTTTGCAGTCTTGCATTATAATTTGAGTCTAGATAATTTCAGATTGTTTTACAAAGGTTGAGCAAATTATGGTGAAAAAAAAACTGTTTAGATGTTTTTCATAGAATAAAAACCTTATGAAAATTCAAAAAAAGTAGTGCCTGTGTTGAAAAAAAGTAACTTATGCAAAAAATAAAAACTAGCGCTTGTGTTGGAAAAAAATATTGATGGGATCATATGGACAAAGACCGAGTAAATTATCTCTTCAAATGATATAACATAGACTTGTGATTGCTTTTCCGTATGGATGACATTGATAATAAACTGAAACTTGTCGCATGTTCTGTTTAACACGTAAACTATTCAGAACAAATACGTCTGTATGATGATGATACTTGTAAAGAGAAGCCATGCGGATGACATGGGTGCCAAGTTCCTTTCACAAAGGCACGGCGAGGCTGCTAAGTGCCTTTCCAAAGGGCACGCCGAGGCAGCCAAGTGCTTTACCTCCGGGCACAAAGAGGCAGCCAAGTGCCGTTTTCAGAGGTACACCGTGGCAGTCAAGTGTCTTTCCTAGAGGCACACAGCTTACTTACTTACTATTGGATTTAAGTGGTGTGCGCCCATTCGGGCATGTACACAGCGTCAGCCAAGTGTCTTAACTACCAGCGTACAGAGATAGCTACGTGTCTTTCTTAGAGGTACACCGTGGTAGCCAAGTGTCTTTCCAGAGGCGCACTGAGGCAGCCAAGTGCCTTTTCCAGAGGTACACCGAGGCAGCCGCTCTAGGATTCACGGTACTAATTCAGTTCCAATAATAAACCTATGCAAACACCATGATATTAAAATTCAATAACTTAAAATTTCTGAGTGCTCATGATCAAACCTATATATATATATATATATATATATATATATATATATATATATATATATATATATATATATATATCAGTATAGTTGAAACCTGAATGTCAGTTTCTGTGTAGAGAAAACGATTTGAGCCGCGGCATTTTCTGGACCTGCACGTGTTTGAAACATGCGCTTTCAATTCCGCACCAAAGAGTCAGGTGCTAATTTTAGTAATAAGTGTTCCAAACTCAAGACTGTTAAAGAACTGAAATTCCATCAATAAAACAATGTCTCTATTTTTTTCACTTACAACTAGGATAAGCTCTCAAAAGATTCTTTTTCCTAAAACATAACTTACATTATTAACCAATCCTGGCCAGCAAAACCCATATTTACTCTATTTTATGTCCACCCGTTTCCAGGCTGATTCCCATTTTTCCATACAATTAGTACCGTGTGTCCTCTAACAGCTTACCGCGGCTACCAGAAAAAATTTCATGGAATCATAAAGCCACGCCATCACACATTTGCAAAACGTAAGTCAGTAAGTAATAAATGACAGGTTACACTGACCTGCTTATTATGCAATACTGTTGCACTCAACAAAAAGAATTTACACCAAAGGTATGGTTTGAAAGTTATTCTAAGGATACAGTTAGATAAGTAATACTGACTAATACCAGGATGGCTGCCACTGTGGAATACAAGTATATTATATTAATGTATATCACTATTATAGTATGATATTGTGTATCTGTAGGAAATACACCGAACTGCATACGTATTTCTTACGATCCAGGAAAAAAGACTGATTTTAATATAACGTTAGGGTGTGGGAATGCGAAACGTCGGGGTCTGGGTTAGAGGTATAACGCAAGGGCATTTGGATGTTAGGATCAGGGTTAGGATTATAACGCGAGGGTATGTGGATGTTAGAATCAGGGTTAGAGTTACAACACATGAGCATGTGGATGTTAGAGTCAGGGTTAAGATTATGACGCAAGGTCATGTGGATGCTACGGTCAGGGTTAGGATTATACCGCAAGGGCGTGTGGATGCTAGGGTCAGGGTCAGGATTATAACGCAAGGGTATGTGGATGCTAGGGTCAGGGTTAGGATTACAACGCAAGGTATGTGGAGGTTAGGGTCAGGGTTAGGATTACAACACACAGCATTTGGATGCTACAGTCAGGATTAGGGTTGCAACGCAAGGGTATGTGGATTTTAGGCTCAAGGTCAGGGAATTAACACAAGGGCATGTAAATGCGACCCGACAGGCCTTGATGTCTTCCTATACCATATGAAACGTATTCTTTCCCTTGATGCTAAACGAAACACGAATGTGACTTTGCATTGTATATCCAACATCCGCTAAACTAGTTTTCCATTTCATGCTTTCCGCATAATTTCAAACTCGTAGTTTAAGCATACTTTAAGGCACATTGGGATTAATTAAGCAAGTTATTTTAGCATACTTTAAGATAAGTAATTTTAACATAGTTTTAAGACAAGTGGTATAAGCATACTTTAAGACAAGTAATTTTAACATACTTTGTTAAGATAAGTGGTTTAAGCATACTTTAAAACAAGTAATTTAAGAATACTTTAAAACAAGTAGATTAAGCATACTTTAAGACGAGTAATTTAGCATACTTTAAGACAAGTAATTTTAACATACTTTTAAGACAAGTAGTTTAAGCATATTTTAAAACGAGTAATTTAAGAAGACTTTAAAACAGGCAGTTTAAACATACTTTAAGTCAAGCAATTTTAGCATACTTTAGGACAAATAATTTTAACATACTTTAAGACAAGTAATTTAAGCAGACATTAAGGCAAGTAGTTTAAGCATACATTAAGACAAGTAGTTTAAGCATACCTTAAAAGAAATAGTTTAAGCACAGTTTAAGACAAGTAGTTTAAACATACTTTAAGACAAGTAGTCTATGTATACTTTAAGAAGTAACTTAAGTATACCAAAGACAATTAATTTAAGTATACTGAACACAGTTAATTTAAGTATACTGCACACAATTAATTTAAGTATACTGCACACAATTAATTTAAGTATACTGAACACAGTTAATTTAAAAATACTGCACACATTTAATTTAAGTATACTTAACACAGTTAATTTAAGTATACTGCACACAGTTAATTTAAGTATAATGCACACAAGTAATTTAAGCATACTGAACACAGTTAATTTAAGTATACTGAACACAAGTAATTTAAGCATACTGAACAGAGTAATTTAAGCATACCGAACCCAGTTAATTTAAGCATACTGAACAAATTAATTTAAGCATACCGAACCCAATTAATTTAAGCATACCGAACCCAATTAATTTAAGCATACCGAACCAAATTAATTTAAGCATATCGAACACAATTAATTTAAGTATAATGAACAGAATTTAAGTATACTGCACACAATTAATTTAAGCACACTGAACACAATTAATTTAAGCATACTGAACACAAGTAATTTAAGTATACTGCACACAATTAATTTAAGCATACGGAACACAATTAATCTAGTATACTGCACACAATTAATTTAATCATACTGAACACAATTAATTTAAGTATACTGCATACAATTAATTTAATCATACTGAACACAGTAATGTAAGCATATCAAAGACAAGTAATTTAAATATACTGCACACAATTAATTTAAGCATACTGAACATAATTAATGAACGCACACTGAACACAATTAATTTAAGCATACTGAACACATGTAATTTAAGCATACCAAAGAGAATTAATTTAAGCATACTGAACACAAGTAATTAAAGCGTACTTAACACAAGTAATTTAAGCAGACATTATGGCACACTGGAATTCATTAACGTTATAGTATGCTCATCTTTGAATTACCATGCAAGACTTAAAAAACGATCATAAATAGCTCCAGTGTCGGTTTGCGATACGGATATACGGACATCACTAACTTAAAGATGTAATTTGTAGGTATGTCATCATTATTATTAATTTTTGGTGCTTACATAAAGTAACATACAATTTTACGATCAGCGACTTCACTGAACATCGAAAATATTGGTATGTTTCTGACGCAAATTTGGTGATTATTGTGCAGTTAATAAAAGAAGTGGTGCGTACATTTTTCAAGTCTAAACTACTCGGTTTCATGATTACAATAATTACCAGCTATAAATGTCAAACTGCTATAAAAAAAAACTTTTGAGGCGCAATTTTATCAACGCTAGCATGTATCGAATAGCTTCATAAAAATTCAGAAGTAAGTTACTTAAATTCTTTGAAACAGAACTTCTTTTTAACTGACTGCATATTTGCTTTTACTCGATATCTCAGATGTTTCTGTTTTTGAATTTGATTACAGGCCAAACATATCCATAACTTTAACATACGTGGCTTGGTTTCCGTTTCCGGAAGAAGAATACATCCAGTTCACTCGGTTCGTTTCCATCATTCCGGCCCGTGATAAAACTCTTCCGTAGTAATTTGTGTATTATTGAAAAAAAGCTTATAAAAATGGGAGGAAACATTATATTTGTATTACATAAGTTTCTCCGACATATCGATGTTTAACATTTTTTCATGGGGCCCCGAGTGGCCCAGTGATCTAATGCGCTCACCGTTACGGATCACTGCCATCTCACCTCTATCTGCGTGGCTTCGAGTCTCGGGTTCGGCCAATGTGGGTATGTGAGAAAGCTTGCCAGTAGCTTCTCGTGGGTCGGTGGTTCTTTCCGGGGTTTTCCCGGGTTCTTCCTCCACCATGTATAGCCTATCTTGTGCTGAAAAATGGCGTTAAACCCAACAACAACAACAACAACAACATTCTGTCATCAATGAACACACTAAAAATAACACAATTTATTGCCCCCCAAAAATGAAAATTCCCACTTCAAGATGGACTCACAAGAACTTCCGATTGATAAACGAGCGGAAGGACATTGTTTTTGTTGATTATATATATATATATATATATATATATATATATATATATATATATATATATGTGTGTGTGTGTGTGTGTGTGTGTGTGTGTGTGTGTGTGTGTGTGTACAAAAATATACATAATCGTAAACATGCAAAAGAAATAAGAGATGGTGGTCTTTATATGTATCACAATTAGCCAGATTTCTTAAAGGATTAAAACCTGACGTAGACACGGGTATGTAATACCAAACTTATACAGCCGGACAACTAATCAGCTTACAATCCATCTTTCCGCTATCAGATTGGATCCAGCTGAATGGAAGTCATCCAATCACATTGCTCGTTTTATTTACTTATGAAGACAGTTCGTGGTTGGGATTAATGTCTACAAAACAACATATGTTGCAAGTTTCTAATTTCAGCCGTTCAGACACGTTTACAATTTAAACCGTTCACGTGTAAGTTTCCTTATCGAGTCACAATACTTGTACATCATCGAAGTCTTCATGGAAGTTTTCATATTAAACACCGAGCATGTGCTACGAGCTCTGCCAGTGGTCAGTTTGATTTAGGTTGGAATGAGCACTAACACCCGCAAGCGGCATTTGTTTTGAACACTAAATAGGCTAGCTACATAGGACACGGGTCGGTGAGTAAGTGAATATGTGATCTTTAGCTAGCGAGGACGAATAGTGTGTGTGTGTGTGTGTGTGTGTGTGTGTGTGTGTGTGTGTGTGTGTGTGTTGTACCCGCGATTTGGAGATATAACGTAGCTTTAACAATTTTTCAGTCATATCGCTACGATGTATGCAGTGTGGCAGTTTATAGTGATGTCTAGCACTGAGGCATCATCAGCCCCGGCCCAT
>JAECUM010044790.1:0-11716 GCA_016617855.1 Megalonaias nervosa | reverse complement strand
GAGGTGACCTCGACAAAAGAAGAACCCCGACACGTTCAGAAAGAAAAGACAGAAAAGAAAAGAAGACGAGAAAAATGTGAGGAAGAAGAAGACGAAGAAGAGGAAAAAAGTGTAAAAGTGAAGAAATTGAAAAAACAGAGAGTGAAAGAAAAAAAGACAAAGAAGAAATCTATGAACTTTTTAAAAGTGTTGTGTTGTGTTATGTTGTGATATTGAATTGTAAAAAATTTGTAACAGAATAGAAAAAAAAAAAAAAAACGTAAGTGTCTCTTGGTTTTCATTATTTAGAAATAATAAGGACCTACACTCATACACTCACAACACGTACATCATAGGGTTAAAGAAGGGATTTTGAGTTTTAATTGATTTTGGCAAAATGAATAGTCACTCTTTTCGAGAGTATTGGGTAGCCCTGAAAAGGACTGTTGAGTGTTTGTTTTTTTCCTTTGAACAAACTCAGGAACGAGAATCAATTCGCTTTAACTGCCTTAAGCCTTTGCCACGGCCAAGGCCTACTTGTGGACTTGCTCCTGTCAATGATTTAGTAGATATCACTAGGGGTGGTATCTGTGGTGTAGTCACAGGGTTAGGTTGTTTGGCTCGGGAAGGTCTTTTTCTCTTGGGTCGTAATAAAGAAGTCTGATACATTTGTTTCCGACTTCTTAACTCGGCCAAAATGTCCAAGAGTACCGTGACCGTTTGACTTTCGCTGTTCTCCTTCTCTTCTAGACTTTGTTTCTTCTCTACTGCTTCTTCTTCTTCCTGTCGTTTCCTTCTTGCCTCTTCTTCTCGCTGTTGCTGTTCAAGAAGAAATGCTTGCTCTGCTTCTTTCTGCTGCTGTAAAAATTTCTCCAATTCTTCTCTCTGTCTTTGTTTAAAATCGTCGACACGTGGTAAAGAAGGAGAAAGTGGCGAAGGTACTGATACCGGAACAAATTCTTGGGAAGAAGATAAAAAATCTACTAAATCCCAGTTGAAATCAACCTCTTCGGGAAGTAGCACTGTGTTCACTTTGGTAGCTGCTGCTGTACCATTACTTCTCGTCTCCACAGCCGGTGCACCCCAATTCACTGTCTTCTTAGCTTCCGTCATGTTTCACAAAACAATACCGCATCGATTCACTGCGCACAGACGCTAGTGTGCCTATATAGAAATGTGACGTCACAGGTAGCTCTCTTCGGAT
Organism: Megalonaias nervosa; assembly: GCA_016617855.1. Lineage (NCBI taxonomy): Eukaryota > Metazoa > Mollusca > Bivalvia > Unionida > Unionidae > Megalonaias > Megalonaias nervosa. Next base: position 10,533 of record JAECUM010044790.1, on the reverse strand, counting down.
TGGAAGACAGACTCCGCGAAGTGACTGAATTTTGTAACGCGTGTTGGGATTGGTGAACCATTTCAATCCGTTTCGATCCGGTCTTCCACTATAAATAAACGCGGTTCACTTCATTTCCTTCACCTGTTCTCGTCACAGAGAAGATGTTGATCGACGTAGAATCCTCTACTTTGGTATCCTCAATGCTGTTCCGTACAGACTTACCCATGTATGTGAAAACAAAATGGACTGTCATCCGGATCACCGGTGCCACTCTTTGGAAAAGAAGATGTTATGTGGAAAGACAAGGCTGTCTTAAGCGGACTCTCATCTACGGACCAGAAGTGAGACACAGTTTAAGACAAACTTTGAGAAATTTGAGGAAGATAAGAAGACCTATGCGATGTCCTGTATGTTAACGGAATGGTGTTAACATCACATAACAAACAACGGCCCTTTTCAGGGCCACTTCCAATGCCTCGAAAAGATCTTAATTTTCATTTTATCTCCACCTTAAACGAATATATATAAAACCCTTTCTCTACTAAAAAACACGAACGCTCTTGATTCGTGTTTGTCTATAGCCCTCTCTCAGGTAGCCTGACATCACAGTACTTCTCTTTTTGCTACATTGTTACCAGTGTGACGTCATGCCACCTGTCGCTTATCGCTATACAAACCCACAGTATACTAGTCGCTCTACAAAAATTTCCATTGACGCTATACAGGCCCAGGGTGTGCTAGTCACTCTACCCAATTTCCATTGACGCTATACAGGCCCAGGGTGTGCTTTTATTTCTTGACGCTATACGGGCCCGGGGGGGGGGGTCTGTAATGCTAATTCCCATTGACGCTACGGTAACCCCTATTACTTCTGAGTATCATCCACCTTCAGGTCGTCTTAAATTTTTTATTCCGACAGGAAACGCTGTCCATCAAGTTTTCTCCAGTTTATTTACAATTCTGAGTGGAAATACGGCCTACATTTCAACATAAAAAAAAAAAAAAAAAAAAAAAAAAAAAAAGCCAGAAACAACACATTAAAGTATGTTCGATACCCCATTGAACTGATCTTCTTCTTTGCAGTACATATCTCTGTTTTTATTTTCTATCTTGTCTAATTGTGTAATTTGATCTCGTAATATTTATTAGATCTTCAGTTTGTATTGTTGTTATGTATATTTAATTTATAGTTTGTGGACTTTTGTCTGTGATTGAGGGTAGAGTTTTTGCCTACCTGACTAAACCATATTTTGCATACTTGATTTTTGTCATCATTCTAAGAAGTAAACAAGATGCTTATTCAAATTTAAGTTCAAGGATTAAACTTGTTTACAATTTCAGAGACGTTTCCATTCAAAATCATTAATTTTCCAGAATATTCTTTGACCGCTCCAGTACCCGAAGTGGTCAGAACGTCCGCCTCGGATGCGGTAGGTTGCGTGTTCGAATCCCGGCCGAGTCATACCAAAGACTCATAAAAATGGTACTAGCAGATGCCGCGCTTGGCGCTCAGCATTGAGATGTTAGAGTTAGGACTGGTTGGACTGGTGTCAGGAAGATGTGACTGAGTGAGACATGATGCAAAAATCGGCAGCATGTTGCTCCAGTGCTAGACATCACTATAAACTGCACACAGCAGACATCGTAGATACATGACTGAAAATATTTTACAGCTACGTTAAAAATCCAAATCACACACACACACACACACACACACACACACACACACACACACACACCAGAATATTATTTTGCGTGATAGGTCAGATGACAGTCTGTATTCAAGATTAAAGAGGATTCGGTAAAGGTAAACAATTAGACATTTCTGTCACATGACCAATCTATGAAATCACTTGTAGTTGTGTTTAGATATCATTTCAGAGGATATGTTTATTGAAATCATATAAAGTGCTCATTGATGTTTTGGACAAAAACACTACTTTGGGATTATTGAGAACTGATTCAAACACATACTGGATTATATCATTGTGGTACATCAACACATTCGAGACTGTTGGAATTCATTCGGGACATTCTGTACGTTTGGACTTGTGAAAGAATAATTAGGATTTTTGAGATTTAATTCACAATACTGTAAGTGTCTTTTTAATGTACACTTCGCATTCACGGGAAATAAGTTATTTGTTAATATTACTTACATTGTTGGTTTTACTTCCGATTATTACATTGTTTAAGATCATAGGGTCGTAATACTGTAAATTGGATGAATAAAATGCATTTACTTACGTTAGATACACAACTTATTCCTTCTTCGTAGTATATTTTTTTGTAGTCATCTTGGTGTCAGCATTAAATGTAATATTTAATTCTGCATCTTTTCGAGAATGTTAGATTACATCTTTTGAAAGGTTTGAAATAAACGTACTATTCTCTGGAATCTTATTGTCAACACAGCTAAATCTGATTACACTTTTATCCGGTCTGTCCAAATTTGTAAACAAAAGGACATTATCCACTGCTACTGATATTGATGCTTTAATGTTAATCTGGTGAAATATATTTTTGTTTACGTCCTGAAAAGTCTTGAATTTGTAATCATGTACAGCACTTTGTAATTTATGATGCTTAATGTAATTCAACTCCTTTTTAGAGATACGGAAAAACAAATAAATTCTAGAAACTTCATGTCTGGTGTCCAGGTGCAAACCTTGGTCAGTTTTTTTTAGTTCCCCATCAATCAAGGCAGTGATCGTAATCAACAGTTTTGCACATAGTTACCCGTGAACGACGTGGAGGGGGAATGGGCCGGTCGGAGGCAGGGTCATCTGTGATCTTTTAATTTCCCTCTGACAACTATTTTGCGAGAACTTGGAGCTCCTTGTCGGTCACCCAACCAGAATACTGTGCATAAATCCATGATTTATACGTAAAATATCACCGTGAGGTAGGTTATGTGGATGATGCAGGAAAATTTGCACTTATTGCATATATAAATGATGTAGTTCACACATATCAGCGAGAGTATCGTGAACTTTATACACCAGCCCTGTGTTTGATATTCCTCTATGCAGGCACTAGGTGTGAATGGTTGATTACTGACCAATGGTCAAAACATGCAATCTTCAACGAAACCTATCATGTAGAAACCATAATTGTAATGGCAGACTTACCCCAAACTTGACACTTGACTTTAAACCAAACAAGCAATTTGTTTTTCCTTAGCCTGACTACAACTATCCAGAACGTTTGGTCAAGGAACGTACTTTACAACAAAAGTAAGAGTGCATAAAAAGAAGTTTTCTTCTAGTCACAATCACATTGACTTTGATCTTTTGACCACAAAATCGATTGTCCTCTTCATTACCTATGTGTAAACCCTCCACAAACTTTGGTCCGATACCGTGTCTCGGACTAAAGATGTTAAAAGTGTTTTCTTTCTTTCTTTCAGGTACAGTTACTTTGACGTTGTACACTTTTGACCCGAAATCAATATTCTTCTTTTTTTCCCCTTAGTGTAAGCCACATATTTTGGTAAAGGTTCATGGTCAAGAACTTGAAAGTTTTTAAATTTTTGGATAAGCCACAGTGATCCTGTTTATGAACCTTTTGACCCAAAGTCAATATGGTTTCATCTTATTCCAATCCATCTACAAACTATTGTCCAGGTATGTGATGCAAAAACTAAATGTATTGTGAGGAAAGTATTTTTCTTTTTTTCAGTCACAGAGACATTGACCCTTGACATTTTAGCCCCGAAATGGATAGACTTTTTCCTTCCCTCAAACACAAGCATCTCCTAAGTTTGGTAACTTTAGATGGTGGAGAACTCGAGCCCACTGATCTTAGACACAAAGACACAGTGACTTCATTCAAGAGCGCTCTTAAAAATCACCTATTTCAACTGCAAGAACAGACTTAAAGACCTAATAATGTTTCCTTACCTTAAATATTTACAGCATGTTTTCTGTTTTCTAATTTCGTGGTGTTTGTTTTTATTTTTGTAATCATATCATTATATATGTTTTTTAAGAGTTGTCAAATGTTGTAAAGCGCTTAGAGCTTCTAAAGATTAGGCGCTATACAAAGTCCTCATTATTATTATTATTATTATTATTATTATTATTATTATTATTATTATTATTATTATTGCAGACGCGAAATTGGGAGCAGGTATATAAAGACAGAAGGGCGGACAACGTCATAACGCATTCAGGCAAAATTACATAATATTTCATATGTGTGAAAGTGGAATAAATTCTAAACCGACATGCCATATTCCAATAGCATGGCAATTTAAAGACAATGACCGGATTTGAAATCCTGATAGCCACCCAATGATGGTTCAGATCCATAGTTTGGTATGTAACTTAGGTTACTCATCGGGTTTACTAATGTGATGTTTTTAATCGCAAATATTGTAGTGAAAACTCAAAACCAGCCTGACTGCCGTTTTCTTTATCCGGGTTCTCTTTCACAAAAACTGCCGACATGGGTCGTATGCACTGTCCAGGGTGAGAGATTCAATTCCAATTTGTAATGTTGTTTTAAAAAATAAATCTTCTAAACTATTACATACGAGAACTTTAAAATACTATGAGTCACGATAACAAGGCATATTAGCTATCTGCGTATGAATTATGGAAATTAATGTACCCAAATTTGAGATACCAACCACGTGGTATCTGTAGAACGCCAAAAGCTTGCATAGATGTTGAGTTAGAACATACACTTTTTAGTTATTTAAACTTGTTAATTCCCTACACCCGGCAGCGTGGTTTAAGGCAATCGCCTTTACACCCGGCAGAGTGGTTTAAGGCAGTCGCCTTTACAGATCACTTAAACATCTCGATCTTGCCTCTGTCCGCGCGAGTTCGAGTCCTGGCTCGGCTAATGAAGGTGGGGGAGGCCGAGTTGTCTATGGCGCACGACTTAGGAACACTGGCATCTCACCTCTGCCTGCGTGGGTTCTAGTCACGGGTTCAGCCAACGTGGGTATGTGAAACCACATACTAGTAACTTCTCGACGGTCGTTGGTTATTCTTGGACTTCTAGTCCTACAGTGTAAGAAGACCTCAACCCTGATATTTATGTTTTGGGCGTCGAGGTCTTGATGCCTAAATAACGGCGCTGTATCGCGTGTTCCGATGTTGATTAACATTGGAACGATAAGTAAAATTTTCAGGAATATCTCACGCACTTGGCAGCCCATACTGGCACTTTTCTACAAATTTAAGTTACAATGTTTTAGTCGGACTTCTCTTACTCTGTTGTCTTTTTCCTAATAAATTCAAATTCTCACACAAGCAAATGGACATGTTTTCATGTTCCGTTAGCGTAAATTTCAATTGACTGGAATGTGATGGAAGCAGGGAATACCAAATTGGTCAAAAGAATAAGAATCTTGAACGAAATGAAGCATTTGAAACACTTTCTTAAGTATTAATATATTTTTATTCATTTATTTAAAGAAGTATTTCCACTTAATCCGATTTGGGCATTCCTGGCTTCCATCGCTGAAAATTTGACTAAACAATGTCGAGTCAACATCAAAACACACTACACAGCGCTGTTATTTAGGCAGTAAGAACTCAACGCCCAAAACCTTAATATCAGGGATGAGGTCTTACATTGTACGACTAGGCTTCTTCCTCCTATCATAGGTTTTACGACGTATTATCGATACCCTGATATTTATGTTTGGGTCGACGTCTTACTGTAAAAATAAAATGCATTGCGTAGCACATTCCCTGGTTGACTGATGGGAACTATGTGCCAAATTTTCAGGTATATCTTGCATACTTGGTAGCCCATATTATAGTATTAGCAGAAACTCCCGTTTGTATCCCCGTATGACTTTATAAACAGAAAGCATCCAGGATATAAAATATTCACAAAACTTTGTCATCTCGTGCATTGATTTATTATTTCTAACCTGATTGGCACCAGCAGGATCTAACACTGTTGAATTGCAGGTGTTTCAAAGCAAATAGCAGTTCTCAACGTAAAGAAGCAAACAGACTACTCCCTGTCCATTTCTGGTTTCTAGTATAGTCTATTTGACATCACTATAAACTGCCACACTGCAGATATCGTAGCGATATGACTGAAAAATTGTTAAAGCTACGTAAAAATTCCAAATCACACACAGTATAGTCTATTTCAGTAAAATCTGTCTGAATCCAATATTTGCATTGTGTAGTTTTAATATTTCGAAAACAAATTGAGCAGTGAAATTGGAGGAACTCTTGAACACGTGTTCAAAGAGTTGTAAATCCAAAATTTATGGAATTATTGAAATGTTCAAAGATGGTGAACTATGTCAATCTGTTGCTTGAAAACATTGACTGGCCCAAGTAGATATGGCTACCGTGTTGCTTAAGAAGATCCATTTGATTCAGTATACCAACAAGTAGACAGGGTTTGGGACCCCCTAGTGACAGGTTAGAACTTATAAATCAGTGAATGAAATGACTAAGTTTTGTGTATTTTTTATATCCCTGATGCCTTCTGTTTTTTAAATCAGCAATGGGGTACAAACAAATGGGATGGTGTGAGAACACTATAACATGGATTCAATTATTATGTAATTTCCCTGATGGAATCAAATTCTGATACAAGCAAATGGGTCTGTTTTCATGTTTCATTGACATTTCAGTTGGTTGAGATGCAATGGTAGTCATGGAATGCTTAAGTGAGTTAAAGGGGAATTAAGTTAAACGGAATGAAACTAATCACATTCAACAATATTGATATGTTTTTATTTGTTTAGTTAAAAAGCAGCCCACAACTTCACCATTCCTTGGTTACCATCAAATTTCAAACAACTAAAATATCAATGAAACTTGAAAACAGACTCACTTGGCTCTCAGTTATATTCCATCATGAAAAAGACATCCGAGTAAGTACAGTATAACTAAAGCAATTAGACATTGTGGTAAAATGTTAACATTGGTTGCCAGGTGACTGAGATATTCTGAAAATCTAGTCTCAGATTCCCTTCAGTTGACTGGGGAACACTGTACATGATGCCATTTGTTTTGGAAGTAAGATGTAAACCCAAAGAACATGAATATCAGAGTAGATGTCATACATTGTAGAACTTGCCTATAATGCACTGATAAATTTATTATTCCTATAACAGCAACATGGGTAAGAGAGAAAGCTTGCCAGTAGGTTCCTGTGGGTCGGTGGTATCTTCCTGTGCCATATATACTGGCTGCTATGTAGGACCTTTCAGATGCTTTGAAATGGCATTAAACCCCACAAAATCAAACAACCACTGCCTCCCCACCCCCAACCAAGGCAGTTTTAATTGCGGTAATAATTGTAGTCTATCTTGCTTTCAGGTAGTCTTAATAATGTAAGACTTCTACTCTGATATACATGTCTTTTGTATTGACATCTTACTTCTAAAATAGTGTTGTATGGTGTATTTCCCTGGTTGACTGATGGGAACTAGAGGCCAAATTTTATGGAATATCTCAAGCCATTGGCAGCTGATATTGACACTTTTCCACAAATTCAAGTCTAATTACTTTAGTTGGATTGTACATTGACGTGTTTTCCCGATGGAATAAAATTCAGCAGTCAAATTTTCAAGTTACGTTGACATACATTTCATTTGGTTGAAATGCTGTGGTGGCTGAGGAATGCCATAGTTGAATTTGGGGTATGCTTCTTTAACAGAATGAACAAAAACATGCTAATGTAGATGAATTTAATTACATAGGTATGTTTTGTTACAGAGACTAAAGCTGTCTTTCAGCCGACATCCACATTTCTTGGCAACCATAAAATTTCAGCTAACTGAAATTTTGAAGACAAGATAAAAATACCAAGTGATAAACACTCCTCAGATCAATGCTATGAACGACTTTGACACTGGACCCTATCTATAATAACCTGATATTTTGTTGAAAGTGTTAATGTGTCGTGTAATACATTGTACAATTTATGATACAATCTATTTATTAACTGTGGCTTAAGGTCAGATATTCTTGCTTTCATCGTTAATTGCTAACCATGCCCTTATTTTACCAGTGTCTAATATTTAATTGGATACCTTAAAACATTCACATTGATAGTATGCTGAGAATAACCCATGTTCTAATGATATTCACTTGTTTTTTTTTAAACATCATATATATGATAATGATTACTGTGTATAATGTACTAAGTGCATCAAGTATTGGGCTAAACTAGATTCATAAATTAGTTTCTGGAAATTTTTTTTTAAAAATAATTTTGTTGTTTTAACCCGAGGGGAAAAAATGTGTTAGGGTCGGCAATGAAAAATGGGGATGTTAAGCCAACTGGAAACATATTTTTGTTTGCCTAACAAGATTGAAACATGCAGATTTGTTGGTTGGTTAGTAAGAAATGACAACCACCATAATGCTCTTGCATTTGTAGCAAGCTAAACCTAGAGGTATTTATTAAAGAACTTGGTTTTTATAAAAGGAAACTGTTTGCAAAATTTGTGTGATTTTCTCATTTCAGAAAGGGTATATCCCAATCAGCTCTACCATATAGAAGATCAGTTCCCACTGTAAGTAGATATGTAAAGAATTTAAATAAAATGAATTTTATTTTAAAATAACTGCATTTATCCCCGCACCTTTTTTAAAAAACACTACAGATTTTCACATATCCCCTGTCTGTCCATTGTCAAGTCTTCTAAACCACAGCATGAAAATTGCAAAGCTTTATAGTTGTGTTGCCCTAGTGGTAACCATCTGTGAGAAGGGTTTGTCCCTAGTAGGGGGTACAAGCTCAGCCATGTCTAAATTTTGATTATAATTGAAGTTTTAGATATTTTCTGTCCAAAACACTTTGTAGTCATAGGAAAAAGTTTGATATGTATTGGATTTTGGGTCATTGTCTGAGGGTGGGGTGGGTGGGTTTTGAATTTACTGTAAACAGCATGGGGATTTGTGGTGCAAACCATTGCAGTTCTCTTTTTGACAGGCTTGCATTAAGGCAAATTTTATTATATTTTCTGTCCTCTCTTCCCTATTTCATTACCAAATAATAACTCGAGTTTTCTACCATGTACCATTTCTAAAATTGTAAGAAGCTTGCCTTTCGTGCAAAGAAGAAAATTTCCAAGATCTTAGAAAGTCAAGGTTACAGGATTGAAAGAGAGGAAATTGTTTCAAACAGTATGTTCCTTTGTATAACCAAACTTTGTAAGTGGTTTAATTTCAAGAAAAGAAAGACACCAGTTGATTTTGACATCAAAAGGACAAAGGTCAAAATAGTGACTTGAAGAAGAAAATGGTTTCAACATGCGATCTGAAGTTCTTTATCAGTTACTTTGACTAAACTTTCTGGAAGGCATTGATTTGAGACAAGTAAGACACCTTTTCATTTTGTAGTTAAAAGTTCAAGGTCATGTTCTGAAAGAAAGAAAAAATGTTTTCACCCAATTATATTACTTGCATACTGGATATGATAATCAAACATTGCAAGTGGGTTGCTATTGAGATGGGGAAGATGCCAGTTTTTGTGGTCAAAATGTCAAGGTCACAGCGACTGTTACTTTGTAACTACTTTTAGCAAACTTTGTGGATAGCATCCGAGACAAGTAATTACAGGTGCTGAAGGAAAATTAGTTTCCACAAAACTACTTTAAGTATGAGTAAACTTTGTTGATGGCAAGATATTGTTTATGATACACTGTTTGTCTTTTCAGTATTTTGAAGTTGAAACCCCATGATGCAAGTATTAATAGAATGAAAGAGAAAAGCATTTAATGTAAACACAACTTTTGTTTAGAATTAAGCTAATTTATTTAGTTATTCAAAAATTTAGATATGCATGAACAATTCCAGAAAATTGGATCAATCCCTCGCCCGAGTGTACCAAAATAATAAGCCTTGCTTCTTTTCTTCCAGTGGTTGAAGCTAACTTCAGAGGATGTGCAGGAACAGATTGTCAAACTGGCCAAGAAGGGACTGACACCCTCTCAAATAGGTGAGACAACATAGGTCTAGAAGTTATGAATACAGACTGAATCGAAGTTTGCTTAACTTGTTTCCATGTCATGTGTGCATGGCTGAACTTAGAAACCATGTTAAGCAGCTATGTGCAAGAGAAAAAAAAAATTTCTGTATCTTACTTAGAGTACTTAGATATGTATGGCCTTTTGTTGTAATGTCTGTTCCATATAAGTAAGTGGTGTTGGTATTTTTCCAGTTTTGGTAGATAGGTCTGTGTATATGTGGCTACATTTACATATCAACCATTATGCTTTTGATGTAATTGAGCATTTTTCACCAAATTATGTCTTACTTTTGGCAGTATATGGATTATGCTTCGAGTACGTTAAAAAATTACAACTGTTACGTATAGGCTCGTACAAATGTAACAGAAGAAAAGAGTGAAATCAACAAGCTTTGTATATTTTAACAAAATAATTTATTTCCCTAGAAAACAATGTGAAAATTGGTAAATAGGACTTACATTTTGTGAATATAATCCAAAATTTGATCCTAAGAATGAAAACACAAGTCCTATCACTAAATAGTTCTATTAGAATCCAGGTTCGAATCTTGACGACGTACAAATATGGAAGGCGATGACGTCAGA
>JAECUM010044788.1:0-10005 GCA_016617855.1 Megalonaias nervosa | reverse complement strand
CTCTCTCTCTGTCTGTTTGTCTGTCTGTCTGTCTGTGTGTCTCTCTCTCTCTCTCTCTCTCTCTCTCTCTCTCTCTCTCTCTCTCTCTCTCTCTCGTTATGCAATGTCAAGAAAAGTAAATTATATACATGAACTAAACATGGTACTTACAAAGTTAAATAATTATTTAAGTAACCGAAAACAGTTTGAAGAGATTTCAAAGCATATAAGGACCCGTTCAGTACAAAACGCTGCTATCAAATTCTCTCTCAGTTTGTCAGCGGAGAGAAACAAAAACTAAATGACTGCTTATGCTGAATGTTTTGACCACTGACAGCAAACATATTCATATAAAGAAAAGCAAAAGAAAAAGATCAATAGGGATTTAACCCAAATTATTGCGCAGGTAGGTGTATACAACAACAGTCTAACCAAGCAGTCCTTTCCATAGAAAGGAGGACATATCTTGTTTTAGACGGTAGTATTTACACATTCTTGTATACAGTACACGCTTGCGAACGAAGTGTTGTAATGAATCGTATATCTTTAATTCTGAATGATGCATTAAGTGTCCTCGACAATTATTGTGCTATAAAGAGTGGTTTTTAAAACTGATGATTATACTGCGTTTTTACTCAGAAAATTATGTCTCTGACATATTGACACAAGTATGTTTTGAATACCACAATTGAAGTCAAACTAAAACAGTTGAATCTAACAATACGCTGGCAGTCATCAGGAGCCATTCTTTACAAAATCAACAGCAGAAGCTTAAATACTAAGATGGATTAAAATCTGAGAGACAATAGAGTATCAAGAATGGCAACAATCAATTGTTTACAGAAGATTGACGCCGAACTCAGGGTTATAATATAGGCTCTCTCGGCCAATGATCAGGGAAAGGAAACATTACCAGAGCATTAATATTTAGTAAACTTTAGTATGCATTAATTAAAGGAAGGTATTACATCTGGCTTTACTAAAGTTTCATATTAACACTGGGGTGTAATATATTTATGTACTGTATTATGAAATTTTTCAAGAATCCTCTACATCACTAATTGACAGTTTCGACCGTGTATAGTGATGTTTTCTTTCTGTATTGTCTATACACACTGAAGGCTATTATTTCAGATGCTCACAGAGTATAGAAATTTTGTACTTGCCCATAGAATAGGGAAATTTTATCCACATCAGCAAATTTTAAATGTTGAAAAGAATTTCCCCCAATAGACCAACATATCAAATACAAGCAAATAACGAGTGATTTTGTACTTTTTATCGAGAAAGTTATTCGAGGTTTGAAATGTGACCTTGCTTTCTCCAGGCCCATTAATTAAGAAACACCAACGAAAGATAGAATTAAGGTGTGTCAATATGAAAAAAAATCATTCAGTAAATATACATACATCAAACAAATTTCTCCTCCTTATCCAGTGCGTCAAGAAAGAAAAACGTATCTTAAGCAAGTTGTTATGCATTAAGTCTTTTTAATTTTCAGGGTATGACATATGATATATTTCTTGTATCACTATTTTTGAGTGGATTTATTAAACATTAATGACATTGAAAGCATTAAGTAAAACAGCATAATATGCAAAAATCAAGAAAATGTCGTATCGGATCCATTAAGTTTAGGGCAAAGAAATAATATATCCAGTTGTATCATTGACTCAGTTTACTATTTCCTGGATGAACGATAAAACTGTAATATATTATTCATATATATTTTTTGTTATTAGTGATTCAGAACGTATATTTATTACCATTTTATACTCGTCACTAATACTTTACAATTTAATGTAATATAATTCATTTTTCCAAATATTCATTGCCGTAAGAACAAGAAAAATGGTATTAATTACATACCACAAGCGAAACCCATTCAATTTCCCATGCCAAATTCAGTCAGTCGATTGCGCAGAAAGAAAAGTCCTGAACTTGCACGCATGCAGGATACGTAAATTTCCGAATTAGTTTCCATTATGATAGCTTAGATAATTTATGTCTTCTACATGTATAGTACTGCTCTAATATACACTAAATCCTAGTACAGGTAAAGATAGGCAGACCTATACACAATGCATGTATATCACACGTCAACATACCTATGTCTCTTTGAATGTCATATTATCTTGGCAACTATACAAACATGAAATGAACAAATATCGCAAGGCCACATCGTAATATGTAAGAGATAGGCGGGTACATGTGTGTATATATGTTTGTAGATATTAGCGGCATCTATTCAACCTTTTGTTGTTTGTTTCGCTGGCGCAGCCGGTATGGGCAGCGTTCATTGCGACTCTAGTCAAAGCTGACATTGACACACTGATAGAATCCTACTTGGAGAGTAATGACAGATTGATAGAATGGAATGAGGGAACTAAAGTTATAATTTAATATAGCAATAGCTCATATATGTGTGCAACAATCAAAACTTTGGAAACTTCTGACATCTCTAGACTTGACAAAGGTCAGGATTTCATCTAGAACTAAGTAGAATTCTTTTCAAATATCCATTTCTGTACTAAGTTTTTAAAACTATTTCCTAGTCAAATGTTTTAACATGGACGAAAGGCAAAATGTGACAAAAAAATGTATAATTAAACTGAATATCATCTTGTATTCAGTCAATGTTAGCTTCAGACAATTACTAACTAGTGCTATGTTTGGCTCTTTTATATTCAATGTCATAAAATCCATTTTTTTCAACCTAAAATCCTACCTCTTCTACGTTTGTTACGCACATGAAACTCTTACTTATTTATATTAGTTGTGACCTTAATCAAACTAGGTGACGATAAAGAGTTAAGAATTATTAGAACAGGAGATATAATGTAATATACTATCAACTGTTACATTTCCACAATAAACCCAAACTTTTCAAAATTTCCCACATTTCTAATCTGGACAAAGGCTCAGATTTATCATAGAGCTATATACTCTTTTATGAAACATCCTTTTCTGTATTTGCTTCTTAAAAATGTCAGACAGCCAAATGTTCTAAGTGGAACATATAAAAAGAATTAATATAATAGTGTATATTTCATAGCAGCCAAATGTTCTAAGTGGAACATATAAAAAAATTTAATATAATAGTGTATATTTCATAGCAATGCGGTAATTTTAAGTTTAAGCATATTGCCAAAACTTAAATATTGGGAACTTCTGTACGGAAATGAAAACATATCATATACATTGTTTCACCTCTCGCAAAGACTTATCCTTTCGTTAAACGGATGAAAAACACGATTATTTACATAATTTGCATAACTCTAGCTGTACAAGTTTACAATATCATAACGTATATTGCAAAATTAATATCATATGGAAAATGCATATGTATGAATGATCTTAAATCAGTTTTCTTTGTGATTTTATCTAATAAATAAATTCTCAAGTACATAAACACCTACAGTATATGGAGGTCTCAAAAACTGGCCTCCATTGGGTCACCCGTTTACGAACTTTATACACAATACAAATTTTTAGAATGGTTATCGAATTTACCAAGGGGTTTTAGTTAATTTAGATAGATGTTAACAAGTTGTAGCAGTTTCATAAAAAATATCGTAATAGTTGACTCCTCAAGTGTTTCTTCGATAGCCGTTTGAATATGAAATTGTCGGCATCTACGTCGTCAGTGCCAACAAAATTAGGAAAAATATAATTGAATCTGGCAACATGTATGCATCTATCCTTATCGTTAACTGATGTGAAGACATTCGGCGTTTAACCTGACCACACTGACTAGATGCTCCCTTTTTGCGGTAAGATAATCACTAAATCGGCATACATTGGCACAAAGCCTCCACCCTCCCACCGCCGCACACACACATACACATAAATGTCAGCAGGCCGAGTATCCTATTACATTTATATGATCACAAAAACATATATAACTATTTGTATGAAACACACATGCATGCTAATCGTCCTGTTGACTTCAGTTTGCAAATGCTACATATATAGTGCAGTTGTTTGTTGTTATATGACGACCGTGACATCACTAACTAGATGCATTTATGTGCACACGTAAGATGCTGATCAGACCAGTTTGTGCTCCGATCTGTCTGAGATGCCGCCTGGGGCTGCTTGATGAATAGAGAAAGAACTGAAATAGCAAGATTTATGCTGCTATTATCAGCTCATAATCGGTAGCTCCAGTATAGATGAGACTGAGCTGGATTGAACAATTATTGTGAGACATCTTCACAAGACTTGAGATCGATGTGAATCCTTCCCATGACCAAGTATCAACGTTGAATCCTTTCACTGATGATTTAAAAGAGTTCTGAAGCCGTTAGTGTGACCTACCTGATATTGCTTTCTATTCTTCAGATAGCCATATAAAAATATATTTCGAAGCCGCTCTTTTGACATCCTGGTGACGTGTCATTTCATCAGTAGAGTGTGGATGCTTGGAATGTCCTCCCGTGTGAGAACCGCAGTCTGTCCGACCTTTATGTTGCCATATATGAAAATGGCTCAGCCTCTTGGTATGACATCTTTACAGTCGTCAAGGTTTCGAATTAATAAAGGAGGATTGACAACACAACCGCTTTGTTGACCTCTTGCTGTATTTGCAGATTATTTTGATCTCAGGGTCATAGTCACAGAATGCATTTCTAAGTATGGCAGAAAGCATCATACGGAAGAAGTTTGGGATAAACAGCTAGTCTTGCTTGAATACTTGTTGATTTGGAATGGTTCAGATTACTCACAGTTGTTCACGACTTCAGCGAGCATGCCAAGCTGAAATTTTCTCTTGGCAATAAAATTTTGCATTGATCTTCCAGAATCCTCTTGACAGATGTCGTGTTCAGGTTGAAGGTCTGTTCCTGGCATATATCCTGGAGATAATGAGCTGCAAACACCATGTATATGATGCCTCTTCTTCTCATGTAGACACATTGACTATCAGACAGGGATCCGTTATGAATATAGTATACTGGGCAATTCAGCAAAATTCTGGCGAGGATTGTGACAGCATGGCGATGTACTTGTGGTTGTCGAGTGATTCCTTGTGAGCATTCTTTGCATTCTTATAATACTGGGGTATATTTTCTTGAGTCCAAGTTGACTGGAAGAGTTCAGTCAGTTTCTATGCTTTGTGTGATTATCTATCATTATAGACTGAAGATAGTATAGTATCTGCTCCAGATGCTTTGTAATTTAACATAAGATCAATTGCTTTCTCAGTTTTAGTGTCGGTGGATCAGCAAGAGATATGTTGGGTTCTAGCTGGGTCAATCTGTTACTTGCCTCCATATTAAGAGTTCATTTAGGGTATTGATCAAGTGTTTAAACCATCTTTATATTATGTATTATTTGTTTAGTGCATCCCTTCAGTAGGTGGAGTAAGTTGTTGCTGTGTTTCCCAATGACAATATTGCCGATGATGAATGGCCATGCCTGTTGATCTGTCCCAAATGTGGCATTTAAGGCAACATGAATGATGAGCCTGTCTGTTTTCAGTACATCTGCATTAAAAGCTTCCAGGTCTTTAAATAATTTTTCCTTCATCTCATCTGGGTTGGTCATGGGTGCATCAGTGCATTTCCTCTTCCAGATAGTGAATTCCGCATTCACGTCCGTTGGGAGGGTTATCAGATTGATAACTAGTTGTGATCAGATGGCAAACAAAGCACCAGTTTCATGTCGCTCTTCTTTACTTTGGACACAGCAAAAAACGATAAAGCTTCAAGGATATTTTGAAATCATCTGAACAGTGCCTTTTATGATAATGTAGCGAACAACATCTCAATTTGTAGTCCCTTGTATACACCGTCTTTTCCGTCTGTCATCCTCTTGTCTCTTTATGTGTTACTCACAGCAAACTCCAATTTCCAATATCCATTTTTTTCAAACTTATGCCTTGGCTTTTCTCCGAAAATATCACATTTTATGTCCGTAATTATATGCAAAATTTCGCGATGATAAAAAATAATCAGTTGAATTGATTTGCTTAACAACCCTAGTCTAGTGATTCCTGGTCCTTTATTTTGTCTCTTAAGTCTGCCCTTGGGCGTAAACTGTTCTTAATAAAGATCTGATATCCAGTAAGAAAAAAACGACCGCAATGATTAGGTATATATAAAAGCCAAATGATGCACTAATTTTGCTATGAGAGTCTTCTAGCATACCAAAGTCCAAATGCTTTGATCGACAGCACAAGAAGCCATATGTATAAGATCTTCATCAATTGCGGTGCAGATACGTTATCAAGAACTAAAATGTTTGTGCATAACCAATTTCTCTTTAAAGCCTTGGTATTTTGACCGTTTGACACCCCCTGGAATCAATACGCTTCTTCATTACATAACGTGCAAGCCATGCACAAAGTTGGTCCATATCTGTGATGCACAGCTAATACTTTTATAAGAACATATTTCTCCTTTCTGTCACAATGACCATGACCTCTAACAACAAAGCGAAAAACATTTTTCCCATCCTAAGTGTTAGCTAATTATACAGACTGTTAACGGTAGTTGGTTCACTTAAGTAGATTTTTGTTTTGAGGTTAAATCCGAACAGAATGATGAATGGTATGTCGCCATAAGATACCCTTCTCTTATTTGGCAGACGTGAAAGTAAATTACACTTTAGCATCAATATTGCGTTACCGTCCCTCTAGCACACACATTGCTCCCTTTGAGGTTGTTTCCATCGCCTGTTTTCCAGAGGCTTATTTGGAAAATATGTTTATTTTAATAATATCAGTAATGTAGACTGTAATCTTTATGAACTTATATGTAATTTTGAACATGAATATTATTTGATCGAAACAATATCTGGTTTCTGCAGGGATGTGCGTTGGTAATCTTTGGTGCCAAGAAGATGATCGTACTAACCAGAAACAGTATCAACACTGACGATATTGTTCGACTAATATCACGATTAATGTAAAGTTCGCACTCTCGAAGCTTGTCCTTGTGATGCTCACTATAACAACCGCTACTAGCGCGAGAGACCGAAATGCTCAAGTTCAGACGGGGGGGGGGGGGAGGGGGCACATGAGCACCATAGCCTTCCAAGATTTGACCGCAAAATCCTTGCAGGGCGTTTTCAACATCTTTCCTCTGCTGGGTATCTCTGCGCCACGGCACACATTTGTTGTCTTCAAGTTTGTAAGACGGCTAACTAAGCACAAACCCAATCAGGTGGTAGTTTATAAACTCTGTGTTACTGAGGTGAACCTGCGCCTCAACTGCATCCCGCAGAAGGCCGACAAAATACCTTTTTAATATACCATAAACCACTTGCATCGAACTTACCACCAATTTAGACCAGCATATGCCGCTATCAAAATTTGAACTCAGGCTTCCAGATAAGCTAAACAGACCTTGCCGGCCTCCATCCAATCTACGCTCAGCCAACACCATCTAACATAGTCTGTTGTGGGATTGTATTTAATGCCCATATCACGAAGATCAAATTTGCCAATTAAAGGGCTATTGACGTCATCCAGTACGTCATCGAGGATCCCATTAAAAAAAAAAAAATGTGTGAATGACACATCCTGCATCATGCTAACAAACACCCAGGTCAAGCACCTCTAAGTCAATAAAACGCGGTGTTCACCTTAAACGTGAGGTTTCTTTCCAGAACTCATTGCATGAAAACTGACTTCCTTGTCCTGCTTGCCCCTTCTGGCATCCCCAAGCAAGGTAGCAGTGCTCGTCGCGATTGCCATAGCTGGTGACACTGCCCTCAAAGGAGGAATTGACGCCGCCACCAAACAAGGAAGTGGCTTAGACAAACAAAACGAAAAACGGCAGCTTGTACAAGCCGGGACGCTGGAAAAGACGCTGTACAACTTTTAAAGTCTCTTTTGGACCCAACCCTTAATGAATGTCTCCGGCGTTTTCATGCTAAGCCACCTAACGCGCCTACCAGGTCACAACGGACTCAAACCATTGCTGTTAACCTAGACGCAGTCGAATACAACGGGACGTACTGGGGAGAGATCGAGGCCACTGCATTTCACATCCAATATACTGCCATATACCCCTGTTCCCTACTCCTGAACTAATCCTTTTTCTTTGCAGGAGCCTACAACAGGTTCCACGAGCGGCAGATGCATTTAATGTGTCTATTCCTGGCAGAAATCACTGGAATGCTAAATAGTAACTTGCAAACGTGAAGCTGACAGTCCCATATTTATCATGCGCGTTTGTGCTGAGAGAAACAGACAGACAGACAGACAGATAGAGAGACAGAGATTTGGATTGCTCAATTAACACTATGATTATAAATATATTTGTTCCTGTTTCATTTTTTAAAATATTCCAAAACAAGAAGCAAGATTACTGCTTGATTTCATGTAAATATTCAAATTGTTCCACTTGGCATTCCATTTAAACCTAAATCACGCTCTCTTTTACAGCCAAACGTTTATTATTGTACCCATATCTAGAACACAGATGTCATATTCAAACAATGAATGTGGATAAGTAACAGAAAGATCTTACTCAAGAGCTTAAAATTGTACTTGTATGTAGCCTATGAAGTGTTTATATATTCTCAGAGCAAGATAATTATACGTATTTCAGACCAACAGACGTAATATATATGTATTCTGGTTTCTTTCAGATTGATCGATCTTTCCCTAAGTCAAGAAAACTTCATATATCAGCATTTTAATATGGAACCTACGTACCCATTTGTACCATAGATTCAGTTTACCATTTACTGGAAGAACAACATAATTATAATATATTATAAAGACACACTCTTTTTACAATCGTGATTTTCAAAGTGTATTTAGTACCACTTTACATAGACCTGAACGAAAATGTTAATAACCGTAAGAATCAGACAAAAGTGTTTATATATTACATACCACAATCAAGATCCGTTCAAGTTCCAATGTCAAATTCGATTTTGTAGAGAAAGAAAAGTCATCCAGTTGCACACGTACAGGATAGGTAAATGTCCGTTTAGTTTACATTGTGATAGCTTAGCTAATGTATGTTGTCAACAGGTATAATGCTGCTCTAATATATACTAAATTCTAGCATAGGTAAAAAGACAAACCTGCACACAATGCATGCATATCACACGTCAAAATATCTGTCATTTTACATGTCATATCATCTTGACAACTGTCCAAACATTAAGTGATAACATTTCAGACCACATCGTAATAGGTAAGAGATATACGGGTACATGTATGTACCTGTTTTTGTAGATAATGTTCTTATATATGCAACTGTTTTGGGGTATGTTTCGTTGACGCTGTCGGTACGGACATTGTTCATTGTGAACCTCAAGTAAGCACATGGGCTATGATCCAACAAGGACAATAGCAAGATATGTTTTGATAGGAATGAGGGGAATTAGAGTAATAATATAACAGAACATCAGCTGTCACAAATTAGAGAGATGTTAAAAAATTATTGAAGTTTCATACACAATTGAATTGTTTGGAACTTAAAGTTGTTTTAAACAGGACACAACTCTATGAATGTTCTATTGGGAAACAAAAGCAAGTTAACATTCAAACACATCAATCAAAAAGCACTTGAGTTTAAGCTGCTTTTAGTAAAGAACTGACCTCAAATTAGAAAGAAGCGACCACAATGATTAAGCATGCATGACTTTGATATGAAACACTGAGCTTGTTATGACTTTTTTAAAAACATTCAACTGTATCACCTGCCTGATAGATAGAAACTGTTTCAAAACCTTTATTCGATTAACTAAGACAGGTACTTTCTGTCTTGTGTCAATGATTCTCATCCTATCTTCAAACGTCTAAATTCCACATTGAAGGTAGAAGGTGCATATAATGTTAAATTCTTAAGTTTGTACTATTTTCTGCATAAGGTCTTTTGCCCAAATGCAAAAGCAACACAATTCGGGTGCCGGTTTCATGCACAAGAGTAGAGACATTTAGTGAGCACTGTTAGTGTCTTCTCTTTTACTGTAGCATAAATCATTTTATTCTGATTTGAAATATTTGACTCTATATACATATATGGGGGTTTAAGTGTGTGAAAGTACTAAAATGTGTATGCA
>JAECUM010044787.1:0-17398 GCA_016617855.1 Megalonaias nervosa | reverse complement strand
ATAGATAGATAGATAGATAGATAGATAGATAGATAGATAGATAGATAGATGTGTAACAAATAATACAAATTAAATTTACCTAACATTGACATTGTTCAAAACACAATGTTGCACAACAACGACAACGACAACAACAACAAAATTAAACAACTGCGTAATAAGAAATAATCGTTAAAATGATGATAAATGGTGACACCGGTGACAACTGTACTTCCTGCACAGATCACTCTGCCCTGGGAACATGATCTTTCTGAGTTATCACTGAGGTCATTTTCGTTGAAATTTGACTCTAAAAGGGGTAGGTAAATTATGAATTCCTGTGCAAGGTTCAAGTCTTTGAAATATTTATAGTTGTAACCTCTTTCCGCGAAAACTGCTTTTACATTCATTAGCAAATGGGATAATATAACTTTGCATCGCTTGCAAAACGAGCTCTTCAAAATCTCACATGTCGATTTGATAAAATCAAACTTTCTCTAATAGTGTAGGCAAGAACTGTTGTGGTACGTAACATGCCCACTGGTAAAAAAAAAAATTTCACGACAATGGTCACTGCAAACTTATCTGTTCTGTTGTAGACATCGGCGGAGCATCTCCTATTGCGAAGCTTATGGTGTCAATAAGTCTATTTAATACTCGTCTGGAAGTCTTGAGTAAAACCTTGACATGATTAACAAATAAAACTCTTAGCAGAAGAAATTATCGCCACGCAGCTTAATCAGCTAAACACTAACCTTTATTCACTAATTCATGTGATTTCTTGTTATTGAATTTCCCCTGTTCGTTAGAACACGTTTTGGGAGAACAGTAGTACTTCAAAATCTGGTTAACAAACTGTGCTTGATATTTGTATGTACTCTCAATTATCCTCGAGATGCACTGCAGGTACCAATTTGCCCCCACATCCGTTTTTACCTTGAATCGAATAGTTTTTACCTTATTTCAAATGTTCTTCCAATGTCTTACTGACATTCGAAAATGCATGCTCGAAATATTTGTATCATTGCGCAGCGGTCTGAATCAGACATTTTAATTCTATATTTGTGACGTCAAGTCTTTAGTTGTGCTACAAAAATTACATTTAAGGCTAATTTTTGAACAAATATTCCTAAATGTGAAAAGCAGTATAGGGACAATAGTACCATATTTCTGATTTAATGGCAAATAACGGTGATTATGCAATCGCAAATTTTACTTTTCATTGTGTATTAAAATTAGTGAATATTATGTTAGATATGTGACATACAAATTGTAATTTGAAATGAAAATGATTTAATTAGAAGTGTTTCATAAAACTGGATGGGTGGTTAGATTATACACTAAATTGATAACTGTTTATTATGAAGCTGTATCTATGAATACAGTGAAAAAACCTAGAAAAATACAAGTAAATAAATTTGCCACAGCCTACTCTATGAACGAAGGATCTAAGAAAAGAACGCCATTATTTCAGTTATAAATAAAATCCGTAAGCCACATTCAAATGAATTATGTTCTGTCTGCCTCGACCCATTACAGACACTTTACTTATGTCTTTACACTGCCCGTAGGAACTAGGCTTGTTGTCTAATTCTTGCCAAGGGAGTATCCACTTATATACTACAAGTATACTACAAGTAGTACTGATCCTCTTTCTCTCTCTCTCTCTCTCTCTCTCTCTCTCTCTCTCTCTCTCTCTCTCTCTCTCTCTCTCTCTCTCTCACACACACACACACACACACACACACACACATACGTAGAGCAGGTAAGTATTGAACATGCAACAAGACAAGCTATAACTTGTTATAATTCCCTATTGTATTTATGCTATATATTATTTTGCATGATTATTGAGTCTCATGATAATGAGTGTTCAATAATTTACTCGATAAGAGAAAACTGATAATTCATCTTAAACTGGTCTCACATTTTTCATTACCTATTATGAAAACTTACTTCCGAACACTACTTGTAATCACATGTGTTGAGAAGAAATTAATAAATTGTAATAAAGTTGAAAATGGTGGCTATGCTAAAATAATATATAAATTATAAAATAAATTATATATTATTATACATAATAAATTAATTTTACGTTTTAAAATTAATTCTCAATATATTATGATTCATTATTTATAAAATACTTATTTATTTTTTTTTATTACAATTATTATGCACACCATACTTTTTATTATACAATTTGAGTTCTGATGGAATATTGAATATTCGTCAATAATATATCAGGGTATAATATATTATTCTTTTAAAATGTGCAATATACACAATAAAAATATTAACAAAACTGTTTATGTCTATTTATTCATAAATTTTTTATATAGTTATCAATAGAGATATATGTATCTTTAAGATCAAGTTTTATGTATTTTTATGTATTAAAATATAATTTATCTGTACTGTATATGCATATTTCCATGTCAATTATTCGTTAAAGAATAAAACAATTAGGTTAAATATGTAAGCTATGACGTCATATTGTTTATGTCATATTGTTTGTATCATTGATCACTTAGAAAAGGAATATATTTAATGACGTAAGCAATGATATTGAATTCAGTTTGAATTCAGTCTGATGAAGCAATAAAGCGAAACCGGTCACACATTCTACGTGTTAGTGTTGTTTATTTTATAATTTATCAAGAAAACCTGGACAACACCATGGCATCAACATATGATCCAGGGATTGGCAATAGAATGACGGATTTGAAAACAACAATGGAAAAATTAGCGGAGAAACAGATGAAAATTGGATTACACGCACGCTTTCTTGAAAATTGTCTGGAAGACAATCTTGTGCCAAAGGGATTACGTTTAAAACTAAAAATGTATATTGGGAGTGACACAACATCAAAGAAGTTTCGAGAATCTTTTGACTCCCTACTGGAAAAGTATCGTTGGAAATATGTGATAGGCTAAAAGAAGAACATCAGAGGAGAGTGATCAAGATAGGCAAAGAACTGGAAGAACACAGAGATGAACTAAAAACTGATAAAAGGCAATACTGGTATTTTTGATGAAGAATTTTAAAAAAAAAGGGATTCTAAAAAGGACGAACTATTGTCAACTTAAAAAGTTACAGAATTTACAGAGAGAGAAAAACAATTTTCCAGGACAACGAGGAACATCATCATCAAAAATTACTAGAGAGAAATTAAAAAGATATATTCAACAACCAAATGAATCAGCAGGGGAAATTAACTTCATAAATGTCAAAAATAAACGTGCAGGAACTGAGAATCACACACGGAATAAACAACGACCATGAAATGAAAATGAAATGGAACAAACATCGCCAACATCAGGAATAACCTATCAACCAAATCACACAGAAAAAAATAATAGACCCATGCAAAACAATTCCATGAATGATCAAGCAAAAAACTTAATAGCCCCAGGCACACAAAAGGCAGCCTATGCAGATGCAGTAAAAAATGGGGCGAAGAAAATTACACAGGAATCCAACATAACTGTAATTGCAACAATAAAAAGACTAATGGAAACCCTAAAGGATCTATTGCAGAGAACACAAACAGAAGAAAGAATAGGAGATTTTTTAGAATACAAAACAAGAACAGATGGAGGAAAGAAAAGAAAAGAAAAAATGGAAATCGAAAGAGGAAAATAAATTTTTTTAAGCCTTTCTAAGCGAATTCTAACTAATAGTGATTACATTCTTCTAGGTAAGCGGTTATCGTATTGTCCAAGAACCAAAGTGCCTGATAATATTAATTTAGCAGAAGCATTTTTCAAATACAGAAGATCATTAAAATTAAAAGAATTTTTCTCACAATCATATACATATTCACAATATGAAAGTAGTTTTCATGTACAAAATAAACCCTTTTTCAATAAAAAAGAATCATCATTTACACCTTCTAGTGGACGAGATATTTATCTCGATTTTTATATTGAAGCAACTAAACAAGAAATTTTAAATAGCAGTCCTAAAAGAAAACATTTTACAAACATATATAAAGAAGAACTAAATTTTTTGCGTACCTTATCACAAGACGAAAGTATTATTATTAAAAAAGCTGATAAGTCTAGCATCATTGTAATAATGAATAACGAGGATTGTATTAAAGAAGTGGAAAGACAAATGATGAAGTATATTATACAAAACTTTCCTATAATTCGTCTGAAGAAATCTTTACCGAAACTAACTAAAAATTCATTCCTTGTTACACTTGATGTGGTTTCACTCTACACAAATATAC
This sequence comes from Megalonaias nervosa, assembly GCA_016617855.1. NCBI lineage: Eukaryota > Metazoa > Mollusca > Bivalvia > Unionida > Unionidae > Megalonaias > Megalonaias nervosa. Next base: position 13,184 of record JAECUM010044787.1, on the reverse strand, counting down.
CACACAATGATGGTATCGAAGCGTGTAAATATTATCTTGAAGAAAACGAATATACATGTAAACTATCAAAAGAACATGCTTGTGATTTGATAAAACTTGTGCTCGAAAATAACTTTTTTCAATTAGGTAATACAAACTATCTCCAAAAGTTGGGAACAGCAATGGATGGTCCTATGGCACCTTCTTTTGCATCTTTGTTTATGGGGAAATTAGAAAATGGCTTTCTAAATAAATGCCTCTTCAAACCAGATGTTTGGTTAAGATTTTTGGACGATATCTTTATGATTTGGAGTTATTCATTAGAAGACCTTTGTTATTTAATAGACTGTTTAAACAAATTACATCCAACAATAAAATTTACATTCCATGTGTCTAAAACTAAAGTATCATTTTTGGACGTAGAGGTCGTGAAAAATGAAAATAATGACTTCACTACCATGGTTCATGTTAAAAACACGAATATTCATCAATATGTTGAATATTCTTCATGTCATCCTAAGTCATGTAAAAACGGGATACCATATAGTCAAGCAAAAAAGATATAGAAGAATTATTTCGGATGACACTGTTTTTAATCATCTTTGACAGAGTTAGGTCAGCATTTTTTAAATAGAAGTTACCCTATTGACATCATTAATACTGCTTTCCATAAAGTATCTTCTCTTACGCAACTTGAATCTTTACAATGTAAAATCAATAATAGAAATGAAGATATCATTCCTTTTGTTATTGAATAAAATCCAAGTTTGCCTAATATAGGTAAGATTATCAGTAAATATTGGGATTTGTTAAAATTATCATGTAAAGCAAGTGTTAAATCGCTGCACGAAAGCAAACCAACACTTGCTTATGAAAGGACTAAAAATCTTAAAGATTTCCTAATTAATTCTAAACTAGAAAAAACATCATATAAAAAGGGATCATCAACTAAATGTAATAGAACTAGATGTTCGCACTGTTCTTTTATTAATGAAAATACTTCTTTCAATAGTAATAATACGAAAGAAACATTTAATATGCGTTGTGATACTAATTGTGCAACATCAAATGTTATTTGTTTGATCCCATGCAAAAAATGTGGCATCCAATATGTTGGACAAACCAGTCAACAAATATCTAAACGTATGAACCAACATAGATCAGACATAAAAACTTATATCGATCAATCATTTTCATCTCATGTTGCCGCACATTTTAACACGAGTTCCCATACTTTGCAAGATTTCTCCTTTCAACCTATTGTTATAGCTGATTCTGAGATGGAACGTCTGCTAAAGGAAACCTATTGGATTCACCGTCTTAATAATGTATATCCAAAAGGTCTAAATTCCAAAACACTATACGATATTCATTAATCAATCTTTTATTTTTATTTTATTTTTTTGTTTATTTTTTTAATTATGTCACCTTTTTACAGTTAGTTAAGAATATTTTTTATAGTATTCTAATTTACAGAATAACTTAACTAGTGAAAGCATAAACTAATATCATAAAAATAAGTTAACTAATTCCTTAAAAATGAAAGGGCATTTAAAATTAATTCTCAATATATTATAATTAATTATTTATAAAATGCTTATTTATTTTATGATTGTAAGTATTATGCACACCATATTTTTATTATATAATTTGAGTTCTGATGAAATATTGAACATTCATCGATACTATATCAGGGTATAATATATGTTTTTATAAAATGGGCATTATACGTAATAAAAATATGAATAAAATTGTTTATCTATATTATTTCATAAATTTTTAAATTAATATATTGTAACGAGGAAACCCCATGGACTTCAATTTTCGTTTCGTTATTTAATATTTCGTTTCGTTAAAGTTTATGTTGTGATTTTAAATGTTTGGCGGGCTTTGTAGTGCCATCTAACGTCTTAGATTTGGGTCACGTGATTCCGCCTGGTATATATACGGGATAACTGTAGCTGCTATGGTGGTGTGTTAGGAAGCGATATAGGGTGAAGACGTCCCCTGCAGTGTAGCAGTATAACCACCCTGCCAGAGCAAGCACTTGGTCGTATTTCGTTGGACAGGAGAGAGCCAGGCTAGGGAATCAGAAAAGAATTGGGACAAGGTCTTTCGTCAACCAAAAGCCCGGCGCTACAAGGCTTGTCTAAGAAACGCAGAAGTCTTGCGGTAATACACGTCTTTGACTGAAAATAACTCTTCTTTCATAATTTCGCACTGTCGTCTCTCTCTGTCGATCTCGATCGGATAACGACGCGACTCTGCGACACAGCCGGCGACTCGATGACAGCCCGGCGACCAGAAGAAGACCAGTCGGCGACTGCGACCTAGTCGGCGACCCTGCGACCATGTCTGTGACCAAGACTGCGACAAGTCGGAGACCCTGCGACAAGTCGGCGACCAGTCGGAGACCAGATGAAGACCAGTCGGCGACTCGGCGACAGCCCGGCGACCAGAAGAAGACCCAGTCGGGGACCCTGCGACAAGTCGGCGACCGCGACCAAGACTGCGACAAGTCTGCGACCAGTCGGCGACCAGAGGAAGACCCATTCGGCGACTGCGACCGAGACTGCGACCAGTCGGCGACCCTGCGACAAGACTGCGACCAAGTCGGCGACCAAGGCTGCGACAAATCGGCGACCCAGTCGGCGACTGCGACAAGTCGGCGACACACAAGAAGCCAGGAATAACACGGTATCCCGCTGGGATAGAAATCTGTCGCACTCAGGAGTGCCGGTCCTCAGACGGATTCAGCGGGGTATCACTCCATATACAAGACCTATCCTAAAGAACCTGAGATAGAGAGACTCGGGGCAGTGTAGCTGAGGGAGTGTTCAGCTACAATATAACTTAAACATCGTGAGCTCAAAACAAATAGAAATGGCATATGTTGACGTCTGTAATTTGTTAATACATTTCTTTAAATATTATTGAGATTGAATTTTCATCTCAGGAAATTATGAATATCTGGAAATAAATATTTTGATATAAAAATAATTAAAATTTTAAATTCTATTGAAAAGTAACTTTTGTAATTTTCTTTTCCAGTGCTATAAAGTTTCGGACTGATTTTAGGACTGAAATATCCTTGTTCAATTTATAAGAGCATATCAATGTTGTGTCATTATTTGCACCTACTTTAGGATGTTCAAGCTAACTTTGTCGAAAATAATTCATGACATTTTCTCTTCAGAGAAATAACATGCGTCGTTTTCGAAAGAAAAGCGTTAAGTTACCTATTACTCATAACTCCATCCTATAAAAAAATTGGGGAATGTGTATCCCTAAGGTGTGGAACGAACAGAAACTTTTCGTTTACACCAAATCTCAACGAGGTAACGTAGATTATCAAGTGTTATGATTATCAAGTGTTCTGATTATCAAGATGACGTAGCAGAAGATGGCATTATCGGTGGAAGAAGTTTCAAACATACGTGTAGAGAGTCGGACAGATGGCCGGATGTTTTCAAGATACCAGGAATTAGCAAGATCTGAGTTCTGGGCCACATATTCTGCTGTGGTAGTTTCTATTCACTTGAAATTCTTTTCAAAACAAAAATCAACAAAGACACCTATAGCACTATATGACCATCCACACAATTTTTGGGAGGTAAAAAAGTCATAGCCGAAAAGCACTCACATTTTACAGATTATTAAAAATCCAGGCCAATAAGCTACAAATCTTAGATTACTTCTAACCTGCCTTGTCCACCCGAAATTTTATGAATAGCCGTAGGACTCAACCCTAGCAAATATTAGTAATGACCCTAGATAAATAGTCATTGGAATTTTATTAAAAACCTAAGCCACTGGGTATAAAAAAATTTAAGTAAACGCCCAAGGCTTCTCGTCATCAAACATCAGAGATTAAGAAAGCCTTATACCAGTATTCATTAACTTCAAGGATTATGAAAAACAATATGTTTTACCTATTATGACTTTGAATTTCAAATTTTAGCGATAAATTTAGAAGAAAAAAAAAAAACGCCAAGTTATATATTTGGCTGAGAGTGCTGATTTTTCAAACCATTAAAACTGAAACCCTAGGATAAATTCCAGCACGGTGCGGATGTTCTTCTAGAAAGGTCTGTCATTTTCGTCTTCACCTAACACTCCTCCGAAAAGAAGTTCAGGCATCGAACCTAAGACAGATGCAGCGACGTTTAGTAACAGACCAATCATCATGGTAAGATATCCTGCTCGTTGAAACAGTACCTTTTTTCATTTGATTGACTGGACTTATCTTTTTCACCATTTAGCAAAGAAGTAATGATGTTATCCGAATGGCTATTTCTGTAATGTGGTAAAAGTAACCATTATTTCAACAAGTTCAAACACAAATTCCCAGTCCGTATGGATGATTTGTTTAAGTGCTTTGTAAATGAATTGTTTCGTGTCCGAGCATAGACTTTGGTATATCATGACAAGATATCAAGTAGGGATACGCTTTTATTCTTCATTTCTTGGAACACATTTTGTGAGAACGTCTTTGTTAAGAGAACCGGAAGTGAATATCATCGAATACTTATCAAAATACTTAGACTGAAAAGGATTTTGAGTTTGGGATAATAAAGCCAAAACATTATCACTCGGCTGAAAACTCTTATATTTTCTATGTCTGTCATGTCTTAATTTCATCCTTGACTGAAGATACTGAAGATTAGTACTTGTTACTTCGCAAACTTTTGACAATCTGTCTTTGATATAAGCGACATATTCAAGAAGATTAATTTCGGTCGCCTTAGTGGAGAGAAGTTTCTCTTTTAATAACTTCAATGGTCCGCTAGTTCAAAAGGACTAAAGCCTAAAATCTATTTCCCAAACAGCAAAAAACAACGACTGAACACTCTCACGTCAATCTTTACATTTGTATTTAAATAAATTCACAGTAATTCCAATATTGCGATAAATATAAATGTCTTTGAATCTTGCAAGCACTGTAATTGCAATGAATGATTAAATTAAAGAAAAGAATTCCTCTGAATGAACAGCTTCCAAGACTGATATCTTCTAGTAAGAATGTCTACTTGTATCCAATAATTCTCTTATATTGATTGCTACAGCTTTATATTCGAAAAAAAAAGAAACTCGATTACTCTTTTCAGTGCACTAAAACTTATAAGAAATGTCTAGAACTTTATCAGTCAGCCATTCAAGAACTAGGTCTGTCTGGTCTTTCATGTTAACATGCGACATTGGGGTCAAAATCACAGGAACAGGTTTGTTTCAGCAATAATAGTGCTAGTCAGCCTTGAAACCCATGAACTTACGCGCTTGATACATGTCTCATCTTGAAAATTCAAACTGCGATCATAGAATATTAATACTAAAATGTCATCAACTGAAAGACCTTTACAAAAACTACTATTAAGCAAATAATAAACACAATATAGATATACATTACAGTCACCACTTATTGTACGAACATCGAACCATCTTAACTTTAGACTGCGCTGGACGAACAGGTTAACTCAATAGACTAAATTGTTTGGACAAATCCAATCAACTTTGCAACATGCATTTTCTTTCGTCTGCTTTTTACGGGGATGCCACAGCTTGTAGCTATAGGATCATCAAAACTACTAGAAGACGTCGATGGAGAAGAAGTAGATGCACCTTTAGAGATGGGTTTCCATTTCTTCATCAGATGAGGAATAAAAAAAAACTTTTCTTTAATCAGGTTTAGTTGGCATCATCAATAACGGAGGAGTAGAAGAAAAACTGCAGTACTTCTTTCTTGAGGAGGTGTGTTTTCGTTTTGGTTTTCCTTTTCTTTGGAGAAGTTGTTTTAGAGTGTAAAGTTACTGCCACTCTTTTTCTTTCTGTTCGTCTTTTGGATTTAGGTTTTTCTTTTTTCAGTATTGATATGAGGATCCCATCATTTAAGTGATCGAAGAATGACAGTTTTTATTTATATACTCCGACATGGTTTCAAGTTGATTGGTTAATTATTAATTGGATTCTGGTTCTATCAAAGTTACTTTTTATTTTTTTAAAACTACACCGTGTTTGATGAAGAATATGAATATTCCTTGTAATAACTGACGTACTGTCAGGGTAAACCATTTTACCACCTCTTTGAGATTGGCGTGAAACAAATGTGAACGCTCAATATGCATGTGGGGTTTTTTTTGCGACTGATGGCATACGGCTCACATAGGTAGAATGAGATGAACATGAAGTTAAAATGAATCTTTGATGATCTTATAGTTTTTTTTTAAGACAGACGAAATGGAGGAATGTAACGTGTAAATGACCGGACCTCCATCTTCACACCTTGGTGAAACAAATCCTTACGAAATGTAAAATTATATGCAGTGATAGGTTTTGGTGAAACGGATCATTACAAAATCTAAAATGATCGGCAGTTGCAGTTTTCAACTTCATCAGTAAATGCTCTTGTGGCAATTGAGCGGCATAATTCACGCAGGGTGTTCCTAATTGTTTTGCAAACTTGAAATTTATCTCTTGGACAACACGACACATTGAGCATGAAGTCCGATGGTGCGATGCGCTTTACTTTGTTAAAATAAATTTTAAGTAATGTAAATAATACTGGCATCGAGATGATATCCTTTTCATGCAAACCAATGTTTCATTTCTTTTTCGTCTTCGCCTTATATATCATTGAAGATAACGAGAGGTGAGTAGAGTATGACACTATTCCGTCGTCTTCATGAGGAATTCCTTCTGGAAATGACATGGGTTATCCGTGACTTAATTTGAGTAATGTGTAGAGCATATTTTCACTTTTTGTAATATCACATGATAGTTTGTGGCGGACATTCAACCAAAAGTGATTTACGGTCAATGATACATTTGATCAGTTCTGCTTTGTCTGAACTTGCTCCAGTAATTTAACGTTTTAATGGGATGGCGATGTCACAACTTTGACGATCTGACCTTTAGTCAATCACTTTCATAATGAAGGATGTAGACATAGCCCTCGAGTAGTCTGGAAAATTTGAAACAATCACAAGGAACACGAAATATTTTATACATGTTTAAATTTTCATAATACAATAAAAAAAATATTCCCATTTCAAAACAAACTTCATGTTTTCTTTAATTCCTCAGTCACACACGACGATTTTGCAATAATCTTTCTCCAAGCCTCGAATCTAACACGTTTTCAGTCACGTACATCCTTCCAGTTGTTTATCTGTTGTTGTATCTAACTAGCTATACAAAATAATTGGTATGTAAGAAGAGATATAGCGCGACAAATGTCTTCGTCAGACGAGGTAGAGAAGTCATATTTATCACTTTAACACAACGAGTTTTTCGTGCATAAACTAAGTTTTAGCTCGTTTATCATGGAAGGCACTTGTGATAAATTTGCCTGTAAACAGTATCCAGGAACTGTAAACACTAACACAGACACGACACGTCGTCCAAAAGTCAATGGAATCGTATCGCTTTATAGAATGACTGCTTTTAAACGTTTTCGTCGATCTGCTAAGTCTTGAACGGTGTCATTGACATCATACCACGAGATTTGGTATGACACTGATAAGAGATGTTGAGGCATGCCAGGTTTTTCAATGACTGCGTATGTCAGGTTTTTCAAAGTCTGCGCATTCAAACACCAGTGATTAAATGGCTATATCGTAGATGATGCAACTGCTCTTCGCGTTTTACTTGTGTCTGTTCTTTTACCTCCTTCTCTCTGGCTCTCGCTAATATTTGTGAGCTGTCCGTTCCAGATTTTCAGGTAATTTTTCTTTAAAAATCTGGAATCGACTGCCAAAATAACTAGGCAAAGCCACGTGAAACGAGTATTCTCCTTTGATTTGTGATTCTCAATGAGCTAGTGGTGTCCAGATTGGTTTGTGAGTGCACAGAGGGACACAAACGGCATCGAAAGTTGAGAGGCAAGGTCGTGTTGCATAGCTAATAACGCAGGCTTAAATATTCAATGACATAATTATCTACGTGTAATACTATTTCGTGCTTTCCGAGTCATCTTTAATATCTCTTCAAATTTACCGGTATCAGCGTTTCTTTTTTTTTTATTAACGTCTTGGTTTTTTGATGATGTTTTTGGATCATCAAGTAAAATTTGATTGGTTTTGAGGTAAAAGCTAAAACTAACAATTAATGAAGAGTGACCGTCAATATAACCAGGGTCAAGTTCATGTATGTAAAAATTATTAATATATATTAGAACGTTGATAGAGACACTAGAATAAACAACAGAAGTATTTCGGAAAGTTGTCGATTAAACAGTATCGTCACCACGACTTCCATTTAACATAAGATAATTATTTCCACGAATATCTATCACCACTTTACAAATAATTTTAATTTCCCTGTATGGTGTTACCTGTTTCTTAGGCAATGTATATTCATGGAGAAATTCCGTGCTAACATTTAAAACATGAGCCTAATCGACAAAAAAGTGTTTGAGAAGGGAATCGTCTGTTTCCAAATATTAATTTATCTTACGATATCTATTATTCAGACCTCCAATTAAAACCCATTTGTTCGAAGCGCACCTGTTAGTAACTTTGGATGCGAACATGTCTGTATCATCTAAAACCTTGAATCTGATGGAGGAATATAAGCGACCACAGAATAAATGTCATCGTTCGATTGAAAACCATATTTTTAGACTTTATACCAATGCATGGAATCCGAATAGGATTGAATGATACTAAAACAGAAATGCAATCCTTAAAAGTAAACACCAACCAATCGCTCTTGCTTTCGATATTTAGATCAATGACTACATCCACGTAATTCAATTGTGTCAGAATTATCTAGCTTTGTTTCACACAAAAATAAAAGAAACAAATAAAACTAAAAGTAATTTTTGTCTCTTTCGTCCAATATCTTTTCTGTGTGACATTTGTGACATTGTTTAACTGTGGGTACAGCTATTTTTTCCACGTAAAAACTTCTCCATTTATTTACATAGGTGAAGTTCAAATTCTACTGGATGCAAGTGAAAACTTGATCTATAAAATCCGTATATCCACACACCATGAAAGATGTAAAGGTTCTTACATCAGGGTGTGAAAATCGTCATAAATCCAATTTTTGGCAACTTTCTGCATGTTCTAAAATTGTTTTTGGAAAACATTCGTCCAGGAAAAATATCGAGTTTATTAAGTAGTTTTTGGACTCGCTTCTATAATTCTTTGAATGAGATTTGAGAGAAGTTTAAATGCCCCCTTATGATTGCCTAAATGGCTACTACCATTCATTTCGTTCTCCATATCGCAGATCAGCTTTATACTATTGAATGTTGTCTCTTTTCAGACCATTCTATTTGTATTTGTTTCTAGGTTTCCTTGAAATGTAGTTTAATCAACCATATATTATCGAATGTAAGAAATATAATGTCAACTTAATGCACATACATCATATTCGATAATATAAAGTTGATTCGTTTTGTTTCTAGCTCGCTTCAACAGATGTTATATTTATTCATGTGTTATAAGTGTTATTGTATCGTTGAATTATCTTTAGTACAAAGTAAGTCCATTCTTTCATTTCGCTTAGAGTGAAATACGTCCACATTTAAATCAGTAAGCTTCTCACGGTAAGTTGAAACGTTCTCCTTGTCCGGCAAGTCCGTGACTTGATTGTTATAAAACTCTTTCCCTAATCGAGCAAATTATTTTCATACTTTATCTCTTTGAAGATGTTTGTAAGGACATCATGTATGTCACTTCTTTGCTTTTGGTTTTATTCTATGAGCCCAAGCGCAGTTTGAAAACACATCTGATTGCATATATCTTTGCATATTTGATAAGCTACCAGGGAAACCTAATCTGCTTACCATTAGTCAACAACCCGAATAACATATATCTTTTAGCAGTTAAATCAGTATTTTAATTTTCTTGTGCAATACGTATGCAGATTGTTCAGTTAACCATTTCTAAATTCATCATATTCTATTGGCTGTCACCTTTTTCCACCGTTTACGACGTCAGCCATTTAAAAAGGTACAAATATATACAAATAGTACTTTATGCTTGATAAATTTTATTTTGGGTTGATCACCAGGCCAACATAACGTCAAAATGCAGCTTGTACTTTATTTTGAACAATGTCTTCCCAATCCTTTCAAATGTATCAACGATTTCAGATAACAAAGTGTGCCATTCCAGCAGTTGACTCAAGAACAGCTACTTTTACATTGATTTGACATGTTCTGCGTTGAACCCAATTTTGTTTTCCACAAATTAAATCTCTGCTTTTTGATCAATCATTGTATATTGACATGGTAAATTTGATGACATCTTCAATAGTACCATAAAAAAGTGGCCGAATAGAAATAGTGCGTATCTATCTACATTAAATACGAAATTAAATTAATCTTCATAATAAACAGTTTTGACCATCTTGATATATGGATTGATGCTGCTTACATCTGTATTTCCATCGCTGAATAAACTATGTAAATTATCATCTTTCCTGAAAGATTCCAGTGTACCTTTGAGGATATTTCAAATAGTCAAATCACCATTTCTACTATCTTAAATGTTGGTTTGTATCAGAACAAAATTTGGCGACGTTTTAATCCCATCAAAACTTTTAAACAAGGACACGTTGACTCTTGATACCGATAGTCTTGCGTTTATGTTAAACTCAGTGAATATCACTCAGTGAATATCACTATCAGCCCGTAAAAACTGTTCATTTGGTCACAACGTATGGTTACTTCATCTTTTATCTTGCTCAAAGAATGTCGCACAAATCTGTGTTTATCATGTCTAGTATTACAATTATACCATCTTTCTACACAATTCATCTCAGTAGTAGGGTTTCAGTATCAGTATCAAGCAAAGTTCCATTTGAAAGGTCTACTAACATGAGGTGTTTTTATTTGATTTAATACCTGATAGATGCATTTTTGTAGTAACTTCTAAGTTGTTCAGTGTTTCATACGACTTTTCTGTTGGCTTGTTGTTTATTTATGTTTTTAAATGCAGAGTTTTTGTCAGTTTGAAGCTTGTTGGTGGTTCTGTGTAAAATGCATGTATGACATAATTAAGTACAACTAACATATGACCAGCTTGCTTGGATGCTTCTGACATGTATCGTAGACCCTACATTTCTGCTCCTCTTGTAGACAGTTCCCAAGCGTCCGCAAAACCTAACAATGTCCCCGTGTCAGACGCAATATGGTAGAATACAGTTTTAAAACAAAAATATATTGTGAACTGATAAGGAGAAAATAGAGAGAAACCGACATATAAATTTGTAACACCACACATCAGATTAATATTGTTCAAGACACAAAATAAGCACAACAATGACAACAAACACAAACAACCGCATGTTAAGAAATTAATATCAAAATGACAATAAATGGTAATAAGAGCAACTGAAAGGAAAGGATATTTAAAATACACGGAAATGAAAATAAGTAAAATACGAATCAAGATACCGGAAATTATTTAACGATAAATTCCTCTTGAAGAATCTGCCATCAACACTCTAGCTCAAAGGCGCATCGGTAAATTTATTCTCCGCTGACATTGTGCTCGGACTTGGGCTTTCATTGTAAAATTATATTCTTTCTGTCAAAATTTGGGATTCAATTGTGTAGAAAGAGGTATTTAATATAAAGGCTACTTTTGCCCCGGACATTTTCGTTCGTATATAAACGCTTTGAGAGATTGGGAAGGATTTTATTTAAACAATGATCTAATAAAAACGTCAAAAGTAATACATGATCAGTCAAAACAAAAATAATACAATGCGTCAATTTTTGCCCAAATTTAGAACATCCAAAGCTTTCTATGACAGTAAGTTCAGTCAAGCGATAACTGAATATGGTGAGTTAAATTGTGGAATACAAATTAAGTACCAAATATGAATATGAGCTATGTCTTATAAATTCATATACATGCTGTATTAGCAAGTCAAAAGCTTTTCTGTTATTGATTGCTACTAGACTGGAGTCTTCTTTATGTTTATAATTACAGAGCTGACAGGTGTATGGCTATCATTTACATAGGAGTGAGAGGATCGAATAAATATTGTTAAAGAGACATGACATGTTGGCACATCAATCGTTCATCTAAAAAAATATCTTCATTACTAGGTGGACACAAATTGAATACATTTTCTACAGGGTCGCATCATAGGGCAGATGTGTTTATATATGGAGAAATTAAATGGAAAAAATTTGATATCTGCAAATTGTGGTGAAAATATCTGGTTTAATCTGAAAGTCTGACAGCCTTTTTGTAATTTTTCTTGATCGTCGATCGTTTTAGGAAACTCTAATTGTGGACACGTTCTTATAAGATTTCACATCTCCATGCTAACGTTTCTCGCACTGAGGAAAGTCGAAATGCCTTTTTCTGAAGTCTCCTTACTTTTGTTGGCTGTGTTAATGGTCGCAATTCAGGCTCAATGGATCCCAGCTGACGGTGTGACATTCCTGGGCGAGACTGGACTACAATCCGGAACCCAGTTACAGACAGGGATTCCATTAATCAACCTGGGACTTAGTCGATCTTCCAGTGGTACGAATGATGTTACTCAAAGAAGTTCCCTTCAGCATCTACAGTCCGACCCTTTACAGTCCAACACAGCCTCAAGCATTTCAACTGGAAGTATACCAACAGTGGACCCCGAACTACTGGGGCCGAATGAAGGAATCGGCCATGATTCTCCCTTACAGTTTCAAAATGTTTTCACAACCGGAAATGGCATTTCCACGGGAACTGTGTCTAACAGAAATGACCCACCAGGTTCCCCATATTCATTTCCCGGCAGAATGTCTCCCTTTAGAGGCCCCAACGGTGAAGCATTTCGTATTACAGGAGATGTAGTATTACCTCTAATTGTGCCCAACCGATTCAACCGTCTTCCGAGGTTGGGTGGAAACGGGGATGCTGTTACGTCATCCGGAGAATACATCAATACCCTGACCCCTCGCCCTAGACGTCGGAGAGGTCCAAGGCGCCAATTTGGTCCTTCATTTTGGCCAGATCATTAGAATAATCACCTTTTTGTAAGTCAAGTTTAATTATTTCTAAATATATACAGTAGTGTAGTGGTAAGTAAAGAAGCGAGTGATCTCAATAAAAAGGTGAGGGGAGGCATGCTGCTCAGATGCGGAGGGCGGGGGTCAATGGCGAACGCAAAAGAGCAAAGGAACATGCAAAAAAGTAAGGGAATGCCGTATATATATATATATATATATATATATATAAATACGGCATTCCCTTACTTTT